>CAUYOR010073068.1:0-31838 GCA_963573925.1 Callimico goeldii | reverse complement strand
TCCCAGCTACTCGGGAGGCTGAGGCAGGAGAATTGCCTGAACCCAGGAGGCGGAGGTTGCGGTGAGCCGAGATCGCGCCATTGCACTCCAGCCTGGGTAACAAGAGCGAAACTCCGTCTCAAAAAAAAAAAAAAAGATTATCCTTTGTTTTTAAGGTTTTATTAAAAATTGGAGTTGATCTGTCTATGAGATTTTACTAAAAATTAATAGTACAGTAATGCAAGAGTGAAATTTGGCTTTCTCTCTTGAACAAGATTTTCATGTAATATTAAAAGATAATGAAAGATTTTTGTTTGCCTTTCAAATAAACTACCAAAAAAGGGGTGAGGGGAAAGAGAGAGATTGCAAAGTTAAGTCTTCACTCTATCAATGAGTAAATGTATTTAGCTTTTAAAAAAATTTTGATTCATCATTTTGGCTAAATGAATGACTTATGGCAACCTGGAATTCTATTTCATAATGTCAAGTGTTTTAAACTTTTACCATATTTGATAGGGTACCAAAATCAAATTTCAGCTTCGAAACTGTCTTTTCTTTCTTCTAACATTGAAATGCTACAGAAGGCCCCTAAAGCATCCAAAAGAGAGGTAAACAGATTTGACATGCTACATGGGAAGTACTGTCAAAAACTAAAAAAGAAAAAGTTTAATCTTCTTCAGATTGTATTTTAGTGAATGATACTAACATATGTTCCAAAATTGTATGGGATCTCTAAAATTCTAATATGTCTGAGTATGTGCTATCATTCAAAATACTACTATTTTATGTTAAGTTATCGTAGAACACAAAAATAACCAAATTTCCTTCTCAATTGTGTTTTTATCTGTAACTATTTAAAGTTATTTCCACAGTTAAGTGCTTAATGCTGATGTAGTTTCTGAAAACTTCATGAGCACACAAAATCCTAGAATATGGTGTCTTTTAGGAGGTTCATGAAAGGATGAAAATGACCCTAAAAAGCAATCCTAAATACAGGTTTCTAATAACTTTAGAATCATCATTTGAATTAGGTAAGAATTCCTGGAACTTGAATGAAAAGACTGACTGGGTTATAAAACTGCTAACCCAAGCAGAACAAAAATTAATTAAATACCAAGAAAATACTTTGCCAGATTTTAATGCAAAATCAGCTGATACTGAAATTGTTTAGATACACGATTTGAATGAACTCTACATCTAAGTCAAATTACTGATAACCCATCAGTTATGAGTGCTATGCAATTAGTTTGAAGAAACAACTGGTACTCAGGAGGACATAAGTCTAATGTTAATTAAGCATGGATTCATGGAGAACCAGGATGGCCACCTTGTCCTTCCTGAGTCCTGAAAGCTTTTGTTATTAAAAGTTCTGTATTCCATGACTTGTCATGGAAAAGAAAAAATGATCCAAATTGAATATATTGGTGTGGTAACTTACAAATTGCTAAAATAGTTTATAAACAATGTTTGGTTCTATCTTCCTGGGGGGAAAAAAAAATCAAAGCTTCAGGTACATTTGGTCACCTCATGGGCATTTAAACATTTTTAAAAAAAATTTCATTCAACTATTATTTTCAATGCATGTTTTCTGGTTGTATAAAAGCACTCCCATGTGAAAGGGCTAATGTTATAACACTAAATTATTATCCCACAGTGTATTTTCACCAGGTAAAGAAAGCTTTTTATGGTTCACTGAGGACAGTCAACCCCTTCACAATCTAGAACCTGAAGACTGGATCCTCTAAGAACATCAGAGAAAGACTGTTCTTGCCATCCACATTGCAGCAAAACTTTGGAACCTTGAATTTTCAGTTCATAATCTCACAACTGAGAAGGGTCCTTCCACACTCTTAGAAATGTACACCCATTAGAACCCTTAGAGTAAAGCTACCCAGGTAATCTCTCCCCAGAAGATAGTATCCTTGATGTGAACAGCTTTTTCCATGAACACAGATCAAGACTTCTACTATCATGAGACTCCTAACTATGAATATTTTTTCTTATTTATGCTTCTACAAACAACAGAAATGAAAGAGGGTCTGTTGTGTGCACTTATAGGGTATACTTTTATTTGTGAAGGATTTTGCAGCCACACTTACACAGGGATAAACTTATATTTCATAAGGTAAAAGATGAAGGCCCAATGTAGGTGAGAAATTTTAATGGTACATATGTTGCCTCATTATCAGTCAGAAACAGAACATTAATTCACTCCTCTTAACCTATATCATGAATTAAAAAGAACACTGCTGGCCGGGCGGGGTGGCTCATGCCTGTAATCCCAGAAATTTGGGAGGCTGAGGCAGGTGGATCACCTGAGGGTGGGAGTTCAAGACCAGCCTGACCAACATGGAGAAACCCCGTTTCTACTAAAAATACAAAATTAGCGTGGCATGGTGGGGCATGCCTGTAATCCCAGCTACTCGGGAGGATGAGGCGGAGAACTGCTTGAACACAGGAGGCGGGGGTTGCAGTAAGCTGAGATCACACCATTGTACTCCAACCTGAGCAACAAGAGTGAAACTCTGTCTCTAAAAACAACAACAACAACAACAAAACACTGCCAGGAAGCTTTCACTCTTCTAGAGGGACATCATTTGTTAGGTCCTTTGTCCATGGTTTGGAATAAAAAAGGCAATGATTAGAATGAATCCCACATAATCGGCTCTATAGCAGATTCTACTATAAAGGCTATGGTTACACAACAGACTTTAAATTCTCTGGTGAAAGTTATACTAAATAATAGAATTGGCTAAACAGAAAACTATCTGTGTATGTGCAGGTGTTGGCACTTATGGCCTATAGAGAAAAAATCTGATATTATAGAGATTTAGATGTAGGGGATTAATGAAGAGACTGCTTAGTTAAGTGAGCAGACTCTTTAGCTTTCTTTGATATATTTGATTTCAGGTGGTTTGCTTTATGGGGACCCTGGGTTAGGAGCATACTCCAAACTCTTGTTATTATCCTTTCAATAGTCATAATTAAATGGTCTTCCTGGTGCACTCTATTCTATCAAAGGTTTTAAATGTTTGCATATAGCCATCTCTAGAATGTCAAATGGTCTCTCTTCAATTGGAATGACAAGAGCTGAAAGAAATATTGTAGGGCACCATACCCTATGAATGACACGCTGAGACTGGAGACCCAAAATGATGGTAACTAAGAGTGGCGCTAAGGTCTTAAGTTTAGGTCATGCTCACATAAGTGAGAACCTGGCTGAAAAGGGGGAGTTTTGTAAATCAAAATTATGGGATGCCATTGTTTTAGACTGAGCTCATGCACTAGGCCCCAACAGAACAAAAATAGAGGTGCTCATGCTAAATGTGACATATCAAACTAAGACTTTAAAGAAACACAGATCTTACACCAGAAAAAAACAGGTTTTGTTTTTCTCCTGTAAACAGGACATTCCAGCATAAAGAGGTACCCACTACTCAGTCCTTGTGCCTATCTTTGCAAGACTCACTGTTCTACTGTTTCCCAGTGGGTTTCAAGACCAAATGAAGTACATTTATGATGGTAATACTGACATCAATGACTAAAGTTTTAGTCAATCTCTCAAAATTAAGAAAATGACCAAAAGGGAGGGAATTGGTAAAGCAAACTAAATACGTCCTGAGAAGGACTTTGTACTTCTCTATTTGAGTCTTTGTGGATGGACTACAACCTAACTTAATAGGTAGACAAGAATGAAAACCTAACTTAGAAGTATGCGCCCGTTACAATCCCTGAGTCTTGGCCAATCCCAGCAGCCATACTTCAACCAGTCATACACTGCTAAGTGTTCAATCTGTGTTCAAATAAGGCAAATGCCAATCTGTAACCAATCCAGCTATTCTGTACCTCACTTCTGATATCTGCATGTCACTTTACTTTCCTGTCTACCAATTTGTTCTGACCATGGGGCACCCCTGGAGTCTCTCTGAATCTGTCGATTCTGGGGGCTGCCTAATTTGCAAATCGTTCAATGCTCAATTAAACTCCTTTAAATTTAAATAAGCTAAAGTTTTTCTTTTAATAATATATAATACGGGCTATAATACATTCCAAATCCAAAACTCAAAAATCTGAAATGCTCCAAACTCCAAAACCCTTTGAGCACCGACATGATGCTCAAAGGAAATGCCCCCTGAAGCTTTTCAGATTGCAGATTTTCAGACTAGGGATGCTCAAGTAGTATAATACAAATATTCCAAAATCCAAAATTCAAATACTTCTGGTTCTAAACATTTCAGATAAGGGATACTCAATCTATAATACCATTTTCTGCACAAAAGGCAAAGAACCATAATATTACCCAGTTTTTTCCCATAGGTGTCTCTCACCTCAAAGTATGGTCTCAAAGAATGAACATGACCATGTGCATGAGAATCATCCAGGTTGCATATTTAAAAGGCATATCTCAGAACCACAAAATTAGATGCTTTGGTGAGGCTCAAGAATCTGCTTTAAAAAAAAAAAAGTGAGTACCCAAAGTTTACAAACTACTGCAGGGATTAAAAAAAAAAAAGTGGGTTTTCTTTCTTTCTCCTTTATACTTGTCTGTGTCTTCTACATTTTTCTACAGAAAACAAGTATAGATAGTCCCCATATGATGGTTTGACTTATGATTTTTCTGCTTTATGATGGTGCAAATGTGCTACACATTCAATAGAAACTGTACTTCAAGTACCTATACAACTATTCTGTTTTTTACTTTGAAAGTACGGTATTCAATGAATTACATGAGCCCATTCAACACTTTATTATGAAGTAGGCTTTGTGTTAGATGATTTTGCCTAACTATAGACTAATGTAAGTGTCTATGCATGTTTAAGGTAGGCTAAGCTACGATGCTCAGTAGGTTGGATGTATTAAATGCATTTTTGACATAATATTTTCAACTTATGATGGGTTTATTGGAATGTAATCCCATTGTAAGTCAAGGAGCATGTGTATTTCTTTTATAATTGGGTAGGGGAGGGTGAGAGGCATAAGCTGTTTTGCTTTGATAAGGCCAGGGGAATGGTGAAGGAGAGAAAGAGCTTGCTTCTCCTTTTTCTCTTGCCCAAGTGTCTACAGAGGATAAAAAGGGGGCACATTTACTTCTGGGTGGTTTCCATGCCTCACAGCTTAGAGCAGGAGTGAGAGAGCACAGGTATTTTTCCCAATTGGTGTTCTCCACTAATCAGGTCAAACTGTGGAAGTACTTGCCTCAGTTCTTTATTTAGCTAGAGCTAAATGCTCTGAGCATTATGGCTTTTTTTTTTGCCATCTCCCCACATTTTCTGTTGGAAATGGCCATTCTTCAGTCTTAATTCTCTGGAATTGTGGAGCACTGTGCTGTGGCTGTAGGATCCCAGTAAAGGGAGGTAAAAAAAGAGTGTGAGAGAAAAATAATCAGTTAAGGGTCATACTGCTAGGGATGCCAGGGAATATATACATCTATTTACCCATGAATTCAATAATAGAGTATGGATGAAGCACATGAAATAAGACAAACCTCAAGTTAAGCCCTGGTCCCATCACTAACTAGCAAGCTATTTAGCCCAACTAAGTCTCAAAATAGTCATCCATAAAACAAGACAAATACTTAATTTTATAGGGTTGCTCTAATAGATAATACATATCAATTACTATGTGCCAGGCTCCATACTAATAAGGGCTGAAGATCCAGAGATAAAATAAATATAACTCAGGACCTCCAAAATTCCCGACTTACAACTTTTTAAATTAAAAGTACAGAAATAGGTCAATAATTCTAATAACTCATCAACCAAAGGAACACTTCTATATGTAACAACTTGATAGCTGAGGCATCTCAATTTTCTGCTTTGGCTGGTTGGATAAACAGTGCCCCAGGGAATACTTTTTTGGCATAGGGCAAGGATTAAGATGATGCCTGGCTTGATCTTTGTGAATAACAGGACACAATAACAAGAATTTCAAATTAGGTTTTGCTTATATTAATCACTACCTGTACATTTGAAATTTATATTTTTTGACAAGAATCTGATTATCATGGAAGAGTGAAGAACTGGGCTGTGTTTCATGCCAATTATATCAGCTATGAAAAATGATTGCAAAGTTATTTTGCAATTATAAAATGCTACATAAATGCTGAAATAAAAAAAAGAAAACCATTCTTAGATTTATTTAACTAATTTCATGTTGCTAGATAATTTTTTGGTTTCACACTTCAGTAAGAATACTTCTAGAGGCTAGAGGAAACAAAAGGAAAAAAAAAAAAACCTGCTGTTTTAGGAAGTCTCGGGTATGATCAGATTCTATGTTTAATTCCACTCCAGTCACAGAATAATGTGAGCCACTTGGCTCAAGTTTTAAGATGCTTCCTTTTTGAGAATATAAGATTAGTATGAAATCAAGACACACAACTGTGTTGTTAACTGTTTACTTCAAGCACACCAGTTATAGGAAACAATGAACAGTGCATATCACAGGGAAAGAAAAGCAATCAATACATAATAGAGAGAAAATGGCTGTTATTAACTGTATAATAAGAGGTTAGTTTGATTGGGCTTAGCATGTTGTACTTTTGGTTCAATGCTTTCTGAGGACTGGGCAGGTGAAGGAAGGAAAGGGAATCAATGTGTTTTCTAACCCTAGGTTATCTGAGTAAACTGTGAAAGATAACTGCATTGTCACTACAAAGGAAAGCTGTGAAGATGAAGAACTAAGAAAGCTTTAAAATTCTTAAAAATCCAAGTATATATACATATATATATACACACACACACCTGATTGATTACATTTTAAAATTTCCCTAAAGCCTAGCATAAATGTAAGCAATTTACAGATAAAAATCCTGCTTGTGCAATAGGTGTTTCAGCAAAGTATGGCTGGAGAAAAAAAATGTTTGCAAACTGAATCAAGTCAAACACATTAGGACAACTTATGTAAAAAACCACTTCCATTAATCCTTTTGACAAACTGAAGATTATTTGTTATTAAAAGTAATCTTCTCTGTAATCCCAGCACTTTGGGAGGCTGAGGCGGGTGGATCACGAGGTCAACAGATCGAGACCATCCTGGTCAACATGGTGAAGCCCCGTCTCTACTAAAAATACAAAAAATTAGCTAGGCATGGTGGCGCGTGCCTGTAATCCCAGCTACACAGGAGGCTGAGGCAGGAGAATTGCCTGAACCCAGGAGGCGGAGGCTGCGGTGAGCCGAGATCGCGCCATTGCACTCCAGCCTGGGTAACAAGAGAGAAACTCCGTCTCAAAAAAAAAAAAAAAAAGTAATCTTCTTCCATGATATAAAGGGTTCTAGATGCCGAGAGGTATGCACACTTTAAAACAGGGTTCAATGCAGCAACATCCATGCGCAAAACTGTTTGGTCCTGTGCCCTATTTCTTAACCATCACTGGCTCTGATTCCTTTCCTCAAGCTCACCCGTAATGGCTGGTTGTTCCTGATTTTCCTCTGGTTTTAGAACTCAGCCTACACCTCAACAATGGCAGGAAGCTTTGATCATCCTCCTAAATCCTGATCAAAACCCATTTCCCTCCTTTTGGCTTTGCTACTTGTTGGAAGTGACAGTGTAAGCAGTCCTGTCATTTTAGCCTGAGCTGACTTCCCAATCCACCTCTTTTTCCCCTCCCTATTCCTTTGCTACCTCTGCTCAACTTGTTTGTTTCATAAGCCTAGATTTTTATCTACTTTTTTTCTTCAAAGTTGAAATCACCTGGACTTATTTCTAGGGGCTCTTCTATTTGTTCAAAGGAGGAAAAAAAATCATTAACAAGCACGGAGGAAAATAGCTAAGGTATAGCACAGAGGTCCTCAAAGTGTGGTACTTGAACTAGCAACATCAGCATCACTTGATAATTTGATAGATATGAAAATTCTCTAGTTACCCCAGGCCAACTGAATCAAAAACTCTGGAGGTGGCCCAGAACTCTGTATTTTAATACATGTCCTGGGCAATTTTCATGTACATTAAAGTTTAAGAACCTCTGGGTCTGAAGAAAAGATGTCTGACAAATGTTTTGGATAAAATGAGGCATCTCATTAAAAAGAATCAAGTCTATATTATTGACACAGAAGAATATCTAGGATATTCTACATAAAGGAAAAAGCAATTGTAAAGCCACAGGTATAAATCTGCAAAAAAATTTTGAAAGTCTATTTTTACATGGAAAAATGTCTAGAAGGTTACATACTAAATTGTTAACAGTGGCTAACTTGGGGGAGATTTATTCTACTTTTTCTTTATGAATATCTGTATTTTTAAATCTATAAACATGTATTATCTTATAATTTAAAAAAATGATTAATTCAGGCATCTTCTACTGATCTCCAGCAAAACTCAGAGGTAAAAATTAACTCATTACCCAGTAGGCTTCAGCGTCTGGACTAATCAAGCTTTGTGATACTTTAGGGAATTCTAGAGGAAGTGAGGTAGAGATAGTGCTCAGTCCTCCATGACTCAATCAGTGCTTCTATGTAAAGCCTCTGTGCCAGGAAATGACAAAAGTCACAAAGTCTAAGGGATTTTTGCCCTTCTTAAATAGGCCAACTCAAAAAGGGCACGGTAGGGCTCTGTGGGAAAACAGAAAAGTCAGAAAACTTTGGTTGTCTTGGAAGATGCCAATTTATTTCTAGGAAAATCTTCTTTGTTGAAGAAATTGTATATTTAAGTGACCCATTTTTTACCCCCATTGCTGACATGGCAGTCGTTCTACAGTTAGGTTCATCCTTCTTCAAACTAGCTCCAAGTATATTCAGCATATGCTTGTGGTAGACTAAGAAGAGGCTTGAAAATAAAATAGGTTGGTAGTAAATGACCCAGGGCAAAAGAAAGAATAGGTGAAAGAGAGGTGCTGGTATACACATATACTCAAGATCAAGTCAGGTCCTTACAAATATCCTTTACTTTATGATGCATCAAGGGAAAACCCTGACACTTCCAGAGATTCCTCTCATGCAACCACTCAATCCTTTCACTTCTGGCAAGGTTTCCATCAGAAGCACTATATGCATTCATAAAGGCTTCCAAAGCACTTTACCTGTATTATCATCATACACAGAGAACACTCAGTGTGATTTGTATGCATCCTCTCCCTCTTCATAATCTGCCCTGCTAATTATAAATTTGGCAGAAACAGAATATGGTTGTCTCCCACAGAACAGGAGTTGCCCCAGAAACCAGAGAAACTTGGTAAAAGCTTTCAATAACTTTTAACTGGAAGCCTTGGCTCCCCCTCCTCCACTACCCTGAGAAATTAAATGTTAACTATTTTTTCAATTGGGTGGGGGTTCAGGTGCCTCATCTCTTACCTTTCCCAACCTACTCTCATTCATTTATTCAAAATCTATCTTCTTGTTACCTAATGTATACAAGGTTCTGTGTTATGTGCCTGAAAGGTGAGAAAATATATACGTATAAAATATTTACAGATTAAATAACAAGTATCTAAAATTTGCTTCCAGATAATAAGGAAAGTAAAAGGATGGAACAGAATGGGACAGAATTGGCCATGAGTTGATGGATTGATTGTTGGAGCTGCATGATGAATCCTTGAGGGTTCATATTATTGATCTATCTGCTTTCATGTGCATTCAAAGTTATCTATAATAAAATTTTTTTAAACACACACACACACAAAAAGAAAAGCTTTCAGTAACTTTTAATAAGTGGTTCATCCTAACTAAAGGAAAAACTTTTATCAAGGGTCCTCCTACTTTGAGCTACAAAAGTTGATAAAGGTTACCCCAACTTTTTCTATCTACCAAGATACTCTCTACTTCTGAAACCCTAACTGCACCAGAAGACAAGAGGTCTTACCAATGTCCCCAGTAATCAGTATACAAAGAGAAATTTATTTTTGGGGCTGTAGCCAGCTTTTGGAGACTTAACCACTGTCTGTGGCTCTGCCACACATTGTTTCAGTTTAGAAAATGTGATTCTGTGGCAGAAAGGAGGTAAACTCCAGTGCTTAGTTTGCAGCATGACACAAAATAAAGAGTACAGGCACTGGAGTCAGAGTTTGAATTCTACCTCTATATTATATTAGTATTGGGCAGATGAGTAAGACTGTAAGTCTCAGGGTTCTTATCAATAAATTAGGAATAAAATGCTACTTTACAGTGTTGTCAAAATAATTAAAAGTATTTAAGGGGAGAGCGGGAATGAGAATTTGGCATTTAATGGGTATAGAATTTCAGTTAAGGATAATAAAAAATTCTGGAGGTGGACAGTGGTGATAGTTGTACAAAGAAGTGTGGCATGCTCATAATCCCAGCTCTTTGGAAGACTCAGGCAGGCAGATCACTTGAGGTCAAGAGTAGGAGAGTAGCCTGGCCAACATAGTAAAACCCCGTCTCTACTAAAAATACAAAAACAGCTGGGTGTGGTCTATGTGTCTGAAATCCCAGCCACTCAGGAGGCTTCGGCAGGAGAATGGCTTGAACATGGGAGGCGGAGGATGCAGTGAGCTGAGATCATGCCCCTGCACTCCAGCCTAGGCAAAAGAGTGAGACTCTGTCTCAAAAAACCAAAAAACAAATAAACAAAAAAGCCAAAGTGAATGTAGTTAATGCCACTGAACTGTAATTTTTTATGTATATTTTAGTACAATTATGTAAGAGTCCCAGCAAAGTGCCTGGATCTCGGTAGATACTCAAGAAACGCTAGTCCCACTCCTCTTTAAAAAAAAAAAAGACCTACAGTAAAATAAAATAAAATCATGCTCCTTTCCCTATTTGTGAAAAACTCTGATTCTAAGGCAAAGCCAGATGGCGCCAATACCAGGTAGTGCCACAATAAGTGTATGGGTAGGAAGGAGAAGGGAGTCTGTGTTAGTCACAGTCCCTCCAGCATGTTCAGTTCCCAGTTTACTTCCACCCCGTTATGGTGTCTCCCAGAATATCAATCTTCTAGACCCTAACATATTTAAAAAAAAAAAAAAAAAGTCTGGGACACTGAAACCAGTTCCCAAACCAGACTCCAGATCATGAGAAAAAAAGTATTCTGAGTGGCAGCTGGCTCCTGGAAGCAGTGGAGAGATAAGACGCTAGTGCTGAACACCAACTAGATGAGTCCGGATCCTATTCCAGTCCCTGGCATTAATATGATCAGTATTTCTCTCAGATGCCTTTGGCTGCATTTAATGGACACAGAGGACCAAAGTCTCAAAGAACCCTGGTAAAGGAAGATTAAAAATGCACTTGTCTGCAGTTCAGGGAAAACAATTAATGATTATGTGTCGTAAGTCATAAAATAAAGAAGGGGAAAAATAGATGACTTATGTTTAGGCATATCAGGACACGGTTTCTGATGGACAGGCTTAATTAAATCTTAATGCAGTGTTCAGAAAGATGATCATTAATGCCCCACAAATTTAGCTCAGGGAAAATAAAATGCTTGGGGTGTCAACACCCAATCGATTCCAAAACAATACTTACTTTAGGGTCTGAGCTCTTGAACTTCAACCTTTCCACCAATTCGATCATAGCTGCCTTCAATCCACCTGAGTCTTTGCTCTAGAAGAAAGAAAAGTGAGGGGTCACCAGACAGTATTTTGTTGCTCTCTCAAACACAAACAGCATTTCGGAGGACAATGAAATAGAAAGCAATTTTTTTCTTATCAGCCAAGAGCTTAACAACTAAGGAGAGGTGCATTTCCCCGCTTCCCCTTCTCTATGGACAAAGAGAGTCAGGATACAAATTGCCCAGTGACTGGAAGAACTATATGGAATAAAAATTAAATACAATTTGCATAGGCTGACTCACTGCTTCACCTCAGGCTCAACTGTGCCAGTGTTCACTGCAGCTCTATGAAACAGTTCCATACAAGATATCTAGTAATTTTTATTTTGAATCTTTATGCATCACATATAGACGTATACAATATTAAATATACTTATAAAAATAAAAACAAAGAAAATAGCCCGAAATTTAATTCTGAATGGAACTGCAGTGTAGTGATTAAGAACACAGGTTTTTTAACTGGGTTTGGTAGCTTGCACCTGTAATTTCAGCTACTCAGGAGGTTGAGGCAGGAGCACTGCTTGAGGCCAGGAGTTCAAGACCAAAAAACCCACAAAATTGACAGGTTTTTGAGTCAGACGTGTATAGTTCCAATTTTGGATTTGCCATTAACTAGTTAATTAATCTGAGGCAAATTACTAAATTTCTCAAAACCTTCTCCTCCTTATAAAATAGGGATAATAAACCAGGCTATTTTGGGGCCTAATTGAAGCACTGTTTTAAAAGGTATTAGCACAGTATGTGGCACAGAGTGAGTGCTCAAAAATTTCACATGCTATTACTATTATTACAGTATAATCATTTAGAGTAGTGCAGTAAAGTAAAAGACTAATGTCAGCCCCAAATGCAAGCATATGTATATAATTTTATAGTAGCCGCAATTAAAAAAGTAAAATTGATTTTGATATATTTTACTTAGTATATTCAAAATATCATTAAAACATGTAATTTCAATATGAGATTTTTTTTTTCATGCTAGGTCACTGAAATCTAGTATTTCACAATTACAGACCAATCAACTTAAACCAGCCACATTACAAGTGCTCCAAAGCCACATGTGACAAGTGACTACTATATTGGTCACTACTAATGGTCCTAGTGCCATTAGTCACACACTAGCTCTTGATGACTTAATTACTTTATCTGTAAAATGGAACTAATAACAGTATCTATTTCACAGGACTGTAGTAAAATTAAATTAGTTAATGTATGCCAAGGTGCTCAGAACAAAGCCTAGAACATAGTAGATACAAAAGGAAATATGAAACAGTTTTATTACTGTCTCCCTCAGGATGTTTTCAGTTCCTTGAGGGTAAGAAGTATATGTTTTATATCTCTGTATCTCTTATGCCCAGCATCTAGAAGTTGTAAAAAAGTCTGAACAAATCAATGAGTGAACATATAACCTTAAGACATGAATGCCCTAATAATAATACATTACACTGTATATAGGACAATCTAAAATCACAGGAATTCATTTGTTTTATCTCAACAACTCTATGAGATAGGCAGGACCATTCATTTTACCAATGAGGGAAAGGAAGCACAAAGAGGTAAAATCACTGTCATTTTTATGGGGGAAGGGACAATAAAGAAGCACAAGAATAAACAGACACTGCAAATAGCTCTTACTCAAAATTGGCCTCTGAATCAGTGATAACATATCTTCCAAATTCACAGAACTAATTTCAATTCTTCCAAAATAGGAAATACCAAATAAGGTTCCATTTTATAAATTAAAGGATACTAAAGGCTCCATTTTTCCCTCTCTGACCTTTCTTGCCTCTCAAGACTACACAGTAAAACTCAGACGTAACATGCCTACAACCAATATCTACTTTAGATGTGTTCTCCAAACACAGCTTAGACCACATTTCCATTTTAGCAGTCATTCTAAATTTTAACAAGTTCTGTGTTTTAAAATGATGGTTTACAACTTGCCTAATTCCTCCACTAATTTTAGTTTTTAATCTCTTTAGTCCCACAGCAGACAGTTGAGAAAAGGAACTTAGAAGTCACATACCAGGGAGCGGATGAGACCTGAAGTGCCTAAAAAAGGGTTAAGTTGCCAGACACAATCCTGCTTTTATGAGATGATCAGACAATAAAGGCTGTCTGGTGATATCATTCCTCTAACCTGCTTCTCATTGGCTGAACAAGCAGGTCACTTGTCCCTGGAAAGCTCTCTTCCCCCACATTCCCGCTGCCAGCGCCCATTTTAAGCTTTTCAGCAAGAGCCCTGATATATTATGGCTTTATCCCGGCTCTAGAGAACAGAAAGGAATGCACCAAATTGTGCCTTAAAACCTGCAGAAAAGAATAAAACAACAACGAAGGAATCCCTAAGACGCAGACAGCCTGTCTGCAGGCAGATGTGCCTCGTGTAAACGCATAAGGGAACCCTAGCCTCCTTTCATAAAAATTCAGTGTGTCAACAGAATCTTTCCTCCTTTTCACAAAGCACCAGCAGCATCCCCTAACCAGGGAAGAGACAGAGGAGAGGAACCTAAAAGAGCCTCCCTTAAGGAAACTCACCTGTTCCACCTCCCCAACCCACTCTCTGTGAATTATTCACAAAGATTAACTGGGCTCTATGGTGAGCCTGCTATACTCAGTCTCTAAATGAGTGGTGAAGAAAACCTTTCCCAAAGGATTTTTAAAAACCATAAAATAAGCAGTTGGTCAGAAGGGAGAGGCTCCTCTGGGCAGACCTGACCCTGACAGCTGCAGAACTGGGGCAAGAGTCCAAATGGAGGACTCTGGCCCCAATCCACTCCCACCACTTTCCCCACATTCCAATCCCTTTCTGCACCCCAAGGAGCCTTGTGCAAAGGTGTCAAGCTAGCATGTCCAAGATGAGAGTATTCCTCTTGGTCACCCCTGATACATATGTGGGACCTAGGGATACATGTGTCAGAGGCTGGTCCATCTTCAGGCAGATGGACTCAAGAAGAGGCTCTGCATGCCCTGCAAGCAAGCTCATGCCACTTTACCAGGTAATTCTTAGGTAGCTAGGTACTTGAAGAGTGGTATGGAATAGCACAGTCATGGCTACAGGAGGGGTCTTCAAAAGCATGGGACATAGCCCAGTTACTGGGGAGGCTGAGGCAGGAGAATCGCTTGAACCCAGGAGGTGGAGGCTGCACTCCAGTCTGCATGACAGAGCAAGACTCAATCTAAAAAAAAAAAAAAAAAAAAAAAAAAAAAGCATGGGAGATAGGTCAGGTGCATGAGGTTGTTTGCATTTAAGGGTGGTGGTATCTGAGTCTGAGTATCCCCAAACCGTAGAATAGTACCATGTTTTGGTTGTTTGTTGAGGACAGCCATTAGTCAAAAGATAGCCAGACAAGTGATTATACCCTCATATGTTCCCTAGTTAGGGAACTAGTGAACAGAACAGCTAGTGAAACAGAACAGCTGCCTCTGAATCCTGAGTTCTAATTGAGAAATCAACCAGGACAATAAAAAAAGGCAGGCTAATTCTAACCTTACAGACATTTGGTTCCATAGTAGAAATGATTATCAATCCTTGGGGCACACACCATAACTAGCAAATTAGCAGGATTCTCCTGCTCTCCGTACTTCTCCACCTCCATCCCACCCAATGCATTCCAAGAACACAGGAGTTCAATGGGAGCATATCTTGTTTAAGTACCTTGTTCCTCCCCTAAGAAGGTGTAGAATAAAAAGAGACAAGTGCTACATTGTGACACCCACCACTCAGAATTTGACTAATCTGTAGAAGCGTGGGATGCTTCACAAAAGCCAGTTCCTAGGAATGAATCATAATAAAAGCAAGAAAAGACAAAATGGTGTACATGTGAAGGTATTCTTTAGTCTCCAAAGCACTTTCACATACTCTTTCACTGGCATTTCACAATAACCCTAAAAAGCAGTGTATTCTCACTTTACAGCTGAGAACAATGGCTGGTGAAAATCAAATGAATCAAAAAATCAGAGAGCTTTTCACAATAACACAATAACTGAAAGGTAGTGTATTCTCACTTCACAATAACACAATTAACTGAAAGGTAGTGTATTCTCACTTCACAATAGATGAAAATGGCACTGTGGAAGACAAACAATGGCCCCCAAATCACAGAGATGGTCAATGACAAAAACCAAGATCAGAAAGATCTAAATGAAAAAGACTCATAACATATGTGATCGAAGACACTGGTATCAAGAATATACAAAAAACACATAAGGAATTTCTATAGATCAATAAGAAAAAGCCAAATAAACCCAAAAGAAATCCCCCCCCAAAATATGAACAGATAAAACCTGTCTCAAATAAACATACTAGAAATGTGAAATACAAACACATCAGAACATGCAAAAGATGCGCAAACTCACTAATAATTAAAAGATCATTTCTTACCCATCAGTCTGAAAAAAATGTAAATCTCCTAACAGCAAGTGTTAGGCCCTGGGGAAATTGGAGACTTCCACATGTTGTTGGATATGTAAAATTACTGCCACTCTGAAATCACATGCCTACCAATCTACTTCTCCTTTCCTCTTGAGAAAGACTCGCATCTGAGTCACGGATACATGTACAAAAGTGTTTATTGTAGCATTGTTTGTAATACTAAAAATCTGTAAACGCCCCAAGGATTCATCAATAGCGGGTGGCTAAGCAAGCCGTGGAATTAACACGCTGTGGAATATGACATAGCAAATAAAAAGAATAAGGTAGTCTGTATCTACCTGGCTACAAGGCATGATATACTGTGTGAATTAAAAAAGAAAAACCTTGCAAAATGGTACATGTAACAAATACATTTTAAAAAAGGATTATTTTCTCTGAGTGATATAGAAGTACGTAAAGTATTAGAAAATCAATTATTGTTTTTAAATTAGTTAAATTCATTAATGTAGGTCAGGAACTAGTACTTGGGATAGAAGAATTTTAGAGTTAAATATATTCTTATTAATTGAGTAAGATTTAGCATACCAAAAAAAAAAAAAAAAAAAAAGGCAGGGAAGGAGAAAGGTAGAAGTTAACCTGAGGGTTAAGGGGGCCAAGGTCTCCTGCTCCCAGCGCTTCTTCCTATGAGTTTGCCTAAATGTAAATACTGGGACCTTTTCCTTTCACACTGCAAACATGATCCAGCAGGGCCAAGTGAAGGTTCTTTACTTAATATTCATGTATGAATTTCAGGGGCTCTGAACTCCTCAAAACGACTTAAAATTTGGGCTGTATATCACATTAGCTTTTCTCACCTCCTCAAAAACAACATTCCAAATGCAAAGAGCATTGCACAAGGAGAAAGGAAACCCAGGTTTTACTACTAGCACTGCCAGTAACTGTTGTGTGAGCTTGGGAAAGTAATTTTATGTCCCTAGGTTTCTGTTTTTCCATCTGTAAATGAGAAAGATGGACCAGATCAAAAGCTATACATCCACAGCCTGCAGCCTACAGAACTATTTTCTTTGGCTTTTAGAGTGCTGTCCCACATATCTACTAAGAATTTTAAGTTAGTTGCTAGTATTTAAAAATCAGGAGATACAAGATAACAACAAAAGATTTCTAGTTTCTTTTGTAAATCCAAAGGGTATGACTGCAATGGGCTCCCATTCCCACATAGCAGAAATTGGCTGAGGTTGAGTAGCAACTACTCACTTTAGGCAAAGTAAGCTCTCTCAAGTTTGCCAGTTATCTTGGCTTGCTTCTCTTGTTTACAGCACCTTTCTGATAGATATTTGAAGTTGCTATCCCTGGAAGCAACTCTAAAAGTTTTCTAACTCTAAGGTTCCTTGTGTTTGAAAACCATGAAAATTGGGGTGCCTTTCTTCAAAGGAGCACATATTACCTGATAGATTCATATCCATTCACCCCTAAACACAGAAATAGCATTTCACTCCAGTGTAAACATGCCTTAACAATGGGCAAAGGGTAGAAGCAAAAGTAGAATATGGTAGGTAAAAGTGGCATAAGAATAGGAAGAAGTATTCCTTGACAAGTGGTCTCTGCACTTTCACGGAAGTCACTCTAGTCTAAGGCCAATAATCAGCTAAGCACTCAAAAGAAAAGTCACATGCCAGCAAAAATGTAAATATAAGCCACAAAGATACCCTACACTGGCTCCTGAATATTGAATTTTATTAATACAAAGAATAAATCAGAAGACACTAAATTCAGAAAGAATACTGGCTATGTTTTGGGGAGTTTCCCCCCCGCATTCCATTGGCTTTTGTTGGTATCATTCTTCTAAAAAAAAAATAACAAAAATCAAACCAACTTGGTCATTTTTACCAGAAGCTCTTGCCAGGGAGAAATAGTGAAAAAGGATCAGAAGATGGAATACAGAAGTCCTCCTTTGCCAGGCACAGTGGCTCATACTAGCAATCCCAGAACTTTGGGAGGCCAAACAAAGCGGTTAAATCATTTGAGGCCAGGAGTTCAAGACCAGCCTGGTCAACATGGAAAAACCCCATCTCTACTAAAAATACAAAAATAAGCTGGTGTGGTGCTGCATGCCTGTATTCCCAGATACCTGGGTGGCTGAGACATGAGAATCCCCTGAACCCAAGGGGTGGAAGTTGCAGTGAGCTGGGATCAACTGCACTCTACCCTGAGCAACCAAGTAAGATTCTGTCTAAAGGAGACGGGAGAGGGGAGAGCAGAGAGGAAAAGAGAGGAGAGAGGAGAAGAGAAAAGTTCTCCTAAAGAATCAAATCAGAAAGCAAAGTTTTGTCAAAAGGAAATGAAATGAAATTTTAGTATCACCATCCTACATACGAAAATTTTTACCATCTCCTTTACATTACTTCTTTTTCTAACTCCAAACCCACTCCTATGCTAGGCTATCACTTTTAGTTGTTCAGACACAAAGTCATTCTTGGCTCTGAAAAAAAAATCCATCAGCAAGTCTTATTAGGCCTAACTCTAAAATATATGCCATATCCAGTTGGCATGGATTCTTCACCATGTCCACTATTCACAACCTAGTACAAGCAGCAATACTGCTCCCACTCTTGCTACCCTACAGCCCATTCTCCACATAGGAATGAAAGAGAAGTTTGAAGAACATAAATCAGGCTAGGCACAGTGGCTCACACCTTTAACCCCAGCACTTTGGGAGGCCAAGGCAGGTGGATCAGGAGGTCAGGAGTTCGAGACCAGTCTGACCAATAAGGTAAAATCCCATCTCTACTAAAAATACAAAAATTAGCTGGGCATGATGGTGTGTGCCTGTAGTTCCAGCTACTCAGGAGGCTGAACCAGGAGAATCGCTTGAACCCAGGAGGTGGAGGTTGCAGTGAGCCAAGATCACGCCACTGCACTCCAACCTGGGTAGCAGAACAAGGCTCCATTTCAAAAAAAGGAACATAAATCAGATCATTTTCTCCCTTGCTTAAACAGTCTATGACAACTTAGAATAAAACTCAAAATCTTTACCAGAGGCTACCTGGTAAACTGACCTCATCTATTTCTCAACCCCCACCTCACCCCTACTGACTATACTCCAGCCATTCATTTTATCCCCTCAATAAACTTGTTCCATCTCAGCCTTTACACTTGCTATTCCCTCCAGCTGAACCACTATGTCCCTAGATCTCATCACTGGCTCTAACTACACCCAGGTTACTATTTCAAAAAGTCCTTCTCAGATCCTTAAAAAGCTTCCCTCTCATTCCCACATCCCAGTCACTCCCTATCTCCTTCTCCAGTTTGTTTATTCATAGCACTTATTATTTAAAATATTACTTAATATTTAACTTGCTTACTGTCTGTTTTGCTCATAGACTATAAATTCCATGACTTAGAGTTGTTCCTTGTTAGGTTCCCTACTGCCCAAAATACTCTACCTGGCAAATTTTAAGCCTCAATAAATATATGTTGAAGGAATAAATAGACCAAAAGAAAATAAATCATGCCACTAACTTTGAATAATATGTAAATGTATCTTAATAAATACTATACCTCAAAGAACCGTGGTAAATATTAAAAAATATGCACAAAGTTTATAGTAGAAAAGTGGTACAAGCTAAGTTCTCAATAAATGTTATCATTTCTGGTTTTGTTATTAATTAAGTAACAATAGACCGAGTGACTACTAAATATCAAGTATTGATCTAGAGAAGTGCTGAATTGAACAAAATAAAAAACAAGCTGTTACTAATGAAAATTATATACAATATATAGAAAGAAAGCCAAAGAGAAGGGAAAAAATAGTTTTAGGATATACAGAAAGTATTCATCTATTAAATACCATCATACAGAAAATAAACATAAGGATAATGTGTGAGTACAACTTAGTTAAATATGAGAGGAAGTAATCAAATTGGTAGAGGCAAAAATGGAAGGATGGAAAGAATATGTACTTTGACAGGCCTGGATTCAAATCCTAATCCTTACACTTCTAGCTAAGTAACGTTCAGCAAAACCAAACCTCTTTTGAGTTTCCTCATATATAAAATGGGAAACATAACAACACAGTTTATTGTGGAATTTTATTGAGGATCAAATAAAACAATACATGAAAAGCACCTGGCCACAAACCACTCAATAAATGATAGCTATTTGTTATTTTTCTCATCTCAGGAAACAGAGTCTCAAAATTCAACAGACAAAAGTTTCTAGGCTCTCTTGGTTTTATAACCTCAGCCAAAGATTAGCATTTTCATTATTTTATAAACATGGAGTCAGAGTCTACCAATCAACACAGGTTACAGCCTGCCAGGGTTTGCACACACTCAAAAATTCACAGAGGAAAATAGTAGGGGTGCCTATATAAACTTAACCTTACATCTCTCCCCATGACTGCCTACTAGAAAGAAAATGAAGGCTATTTTCTAACCAGAAAGAAAAGAGTATATCGTCCCCACCTCCCTTCTGCTTCTATAAAAACTTCCCACAGTTCAGAATGTAAAACAGAATCTAAAGAGGACAACCAGCAAGACTTGTGAACCTAAAATTAGACCTACCAGCTGTATTTTGGTTAGCTAGTGCATAAGGCACCAGCAGGACACTGAAATATACAGAAGCTTCTTCTCTAAAGACAAGTTTTTCTCCAGCCTATCTACCCACCAGATTAGAGCAGGCAGAAGGAACAGATGAAGAGGGGGATGAATAGTTTGCACCCAAGAAACTTGGTGTCCAGAACTTCTACTGCTGCCAGACTAACTTGTCTGGAATGGAACTCAGAATAGAACCTTAGATGACTTTATAACAGTAATAAGAATAAGAGCAACCCATTGCTGAGGGCTTATTATATTCCAGGCACTGTGCTAAACTGTTTACATCTATGATCTTGTTTGTTCCTCATGATAACTCAATAAGGAGAAACAATACTTGGCTCATGTTACAGAAGAAGAAACCAAGACTCAGAGAGGCTGAATGAATTACCCAACATTATACAGCTAGCAAGTGGAAGAGCTAAGATTCAAAAACAGATTGCAAAGCCAACTGGGTCAAAGACTGTTTGGTCCTTCAATATTTTTCTACTATTTTCCCTTAGTAAGAGAATCTCAGGTTTTAGCTGGACACACTGTGGCCCAGAGAAATGACTGTTTCCCAGCCTCCCTTGCAACTAGATAAGGCCAGGGAATTGAGTTCTGGCAATGAAACCTAAGCAGCAATGTGTACAACTTCTTGAGGGTTCCCTTAAAATAGAGGGGTGTGCCCTTCTTCGTTTTTCTATGTCTGTCATTCTGGAACTAGGAAATACTAGCTGGACCTCCAGCAGTCATCTTGGTCCATGACACAGTAAGGATGTCAGAATGGAGCTGAAAAAAGCCTAGATTTCTGGTAACTTCATGGTTCCTCCACACCAACGACTGCCTATACCTAAAGTTCTTTTATGTGACAGAGAAATAAACATTATGTGGGAGGGGTTATTTTGGATGTTTCCAAATTATTTCATTATTTTAGATGCAGTCAAACTTAATCCCAATGTAAATACTTAACAATTAAGTAATACTCTCTCAGTTCTTCATTAATGCCTTGGAACTAGACAAGATTATACTTCCTATTACACATTTACCACATATTTCATGTTCATCTACTATCCAGCAGGCACTGTGCTAGGTGCTGAGAATACAAAGATGAATCACATATAGTTCTAGCCTCTTCTAAATACTATGTTATTTCACCAGGGAAAGACATGGAAAGAAATAACATGATATACTACACAGTATTTAGTGCTACAATAAATGTTCACAGGCTGTTATTATGGAAACACAGAGAAGGATACCTTAAAGCCTATAACTACCTACTAACACCCTACCCATCTTTCAAGACCCACCTCAAAGACTCCTTCCTCTAAGAATCTATTCCTGGCTCCATGCCCTCCAGTGATACCAATTTCTCTTTTCTCTCTACTTCCATAGCATACTGTTTGTACCTTTTCTCTAATACATACAAATAAGCATGTGAAAAGACTATCTTTCCTATTAGGGTGTAAGCTTCCAGAAGTTGGAAACTTTCCTTATTCTTCTCAGTATCCACCATATAGCTCCCCATAATAAGTGCTCCAAAATTATTCAGATGAATAAAATTAGTTTAAAAAAATAAAATATCAGTCTCTAAAATGAAAGCTAGCTATATGTTATAGTTTGGGCATATTATAATGAATATATTTGCTAATCTTCTTATTGACGTTAAAAACCAATTATTGCCTTGCCGAAAACTAGCTAAACCCATCTGAAGTGGGTTTAAAATATAAATAAATGTTCAATGAAAATAATCAAGCACATTATAGTATACCTCAAAGTCAGTGCCCATATGGTTATTTGCTGTAAATTGTGGATTGAGCCTTTGGTATATTTGGGAGATTTTGTTTCATTGGTTGGTTTTGTTTTTTTCATTCTTGATCAGTTTTCTGACATCTAAAAAGGGCATCAATACTGATTTTTTTTTCCTCTTTAATTTTTTTTTTTTTTTTTAATTTTAGTAGAGACAGGGTTTCTTCATATTGGTCAGGCTGGTCTTGAACTCCTGACCTTGTGATCCATCTGCCTTGGCCTCCCAAAGTGCTGGGATTATAGGTGTGAGCCATTGCACCCGGCCATCAATACTGATTTTTAACCTGATGCAATGTTGGCTTGATCCTATCATAGTGACATACATACATATGCACACATGCTTGAACACACACACACACACACACACACACACACACAGAATTCTCTCTCTCCAACCATATACACACAGGATTCAACTCTTCCAGAGCCAGCCTTCTGTGTTTCTTACCTGATTCTCATCTCTACTCCCCATATCAAGACTAGAGCTTTTGTTCCATCCATTGTCTAAAGTATGTCTCCTATTCTGAAAGGTTCATGAGTATCGGTGTTCCTTCCTGCCACCTAACAAGTTTAGTCCGAGTTGTGAATATTAAAACAAGAATGTAAGCATGAAACTGAGCTGGTTATCCCAGACTGAATTATAAGCTCAAGCAGAACACATACTAGACACTGATACAGATGAATCTCTGGCTTCTCAGACTTGGGTTAGATGAAAGGCGAGGGAAAAGGTGGGTATGTCAAGAACAGGCAGGCAGGGCAACCTCCATGACGAGGGTTGTGGTCAAGACAATGGTGACGGAGGCTCAAGAGTCCATTATCTCCAGTGGAGCTTAAGAATAAACCTACTGCATCAGAAACCTTACCCCAAAAATCAATGGCCTAATAGCATAAAATGCCTATGAACTCATCTTATCTTGATTGAAGGGTCGGGAAAGAGAAAAGGAGGGCACTAGACTTTCAGGAGAGAAGGTAGAGAAAGCCTGGATCTTTTCTCTCAAGAGTGGATTGTTCAGACCCCTGGCTAAGCACTCTAGTTCTTTAATGAAGCTCCATCGCTGCCAATGTCAAATCCCCTGAAAAATCTAACTAATGTAAAAGGGACTCCCATAATCTCATATTCCCTCCATAGAATAGTATTTTCATCTGTGCTAACAACACATTCAATTGCTAGAATAATGTCATTCTCTCATTTACAGAGCCAACTAACCCTTCTATGAGGAGTTGTTCATATAAACCAAACCAACTGTCTATGCTATGAATAAAATCACTGGACTCTATACAGTAATATCGAATGGTAACACAATAGGAGAGTTTCTCTAGATCCTAGAAAGATGTCATAATTCAGGTCTCCAACCAATATCATATGCTCAGAGATGCCTTCTATAATACATCTTATCAAAAAGTAACCTATCCTGCCACACTAACTCATTCTTTATTGTTTTCATAGCACATAACACCACCCAAAACTAGTCTACTATTTCTCTCCCACTGTAGAGAGTAAACTCCAAACAGCTAGGACCCTATCTGTCTAGTTCACTGCATACTTCCAAGACTTTTTACAGGTTAAGGAAGTATCACTCCTTGGAAATCCCAGGAGTGCAGGCCTCACATAAACTTTCTACAGAACTATGTAGGGGATGGTTCCAACTAATGACAGCATGCCATACACTCTACCTTGGTCTTAGCTTTTGTTTTATTCTGTACAAATAAATAAGACACTGGTTGAACTACTATGTATGTCAGTGCTACAAACTCTAATTAGAAGGTGACCTATATTTCTTCAGCAAGAATAAAAAATATGAAAATATAAATAGATACATTACAGCAAGCCTTCAACCTTCTGTCTCCCTACAAGAGCTTCTTCTACGAGCTGAATGAAAAGCCAGATTCACTGATCACTATGAGATACACTACGGCACACCTCCAGTCCCTCGGGAATTACAGCTCTTCTGAGCATATACCTATATCCTTCTATCCACCCAGATACCTATGCATCTTCAGTGACTCCCCATGCAGTTGTTCCTCTTATCACTTAACCAAACATTCTCCCCAAATAACCATCTTAAAAGCAAAGCGTGTGGCTTCAAAACCTTAGGATCTGTCTTTAAAAAGCCATGTTAAGAACTCCACAGATGCTATATACTTAATGAATTCTGCCAACCACTTCTCCCTTTGCCACTTTGTAAGACTCTACCTTTTCTTCAGGTGATCTTGGGGTAAACTAGACAAGTGGTTTTCAAACCACAGGACATGACACATTAGAGTGCCATGAAATCACTTTAGCAGGAGCCTCCAGATTTTTTTTTTAAAAACAGAATAGAAGAGAAACAGAACGTATCATATGTAGTAAGGTAAATGGTGTTCCATTTGAGTTAAAGGGGTATGTATAGTAGGTGGCTGTGTGTATAAAGGAGGTCACAGTATAAAATATATTTCCTCTGCTGTAGGTTGTGTTCAAAATAATTTTTAAAATTGCTAGACTACTGAGTATATATATCTAAAGCACTTTTACTATTCAACATAAAAATTCATTAAATGTAGCTCGGAATGCAAATTCCCTTGACAATGTAAGAATTTTCATTTGAATAAATCCATAAGCCAGATCAAGCTTCTTTGTCAGATCCAATAACCCATTTTCCTAGCCAGAAATTATGGTTAGAGTAAGAGAATCCCACATATCTGAGATGAGAAGTCATGACTCGGGTAAGAGGTCATAAATTGGGATGCATAACTATTTTTCTATGCTAAAGCTAAAGACCAGGCTCAATTCAAACTTGGACCCGTAAAATCCCCTGGAGATCAAACACCACAGACCAAAACTGTAAAACAGCAATGTCCAGGAGAAAAGAAAGAGTACTTCAAGTGACTAAGTGCTGATCTTGCCCCTTCAAGATGTTCACTCTGTCCATTTGGTCTAGTAGGTTGTCTTCATTCCTAACTCCATCTCGCTTTAGGATCACCCTGTTTTTCTGCTCATTCTGGCCTACTCTGAAGTTTACTTTTCCTCTAAATGTCAGCAGACTTTGGCAACAACTTGGCCTTCTACTGCCAATACCAGCCACTCACAGCCTGGTTAAACACTGAGGTATCAAAATATAAACTGTACAAATTCCACTCATTCTAAACTTACATAATTAGCCTCTTTATATTAATAATAAAAAGAGACCAGGCATGGTGGCTCATGCCTGTAATCCCAGCACTTTGGGAGGCCAAGGAGGGTGGATCACAAGGTTGGGAGTTCAAGACCAGCCTGGCCAATATGATGAAATGCTGTGTCTACTAAAAATACAAAAATTAGCCAGGCATGATGGCACATACCTTGAGTCCCAGCTACTTGGGAGGCTGAAGCAGGAAAATCACTTGAACCTGAGAGGCGGAGGTTGCAGGGCGCTGAGATTGCGCCACTGCACTCTAGCCTGGCTGGCAGAATGAGAGGCCATCTCAATAAACAAATAAATAGAACAGCTAACATTTATTGAGCAACAACAATGTGTTAAGCATTGTTAAAGTCTCTTAATCACCCACAAAGTCATTTCATTCTCACAAAAGCTCTATTTTATTTCTTAATATTATGCCCATTTTAGAAACAAGAAAACAAGGCCAAACTATAATATCACTTGCCTAAGGTCAAAAATTGGTAAAGCTAGGATATTTCCTGTCCCTCTCTAATACCATATGTTTCACTTTTCATATATAACACTTATTACATGTTTATTTGCTTACTTGTCTTTTTCTGCTTCCCTCCAATAGAATGTAAGCTCTGACAGAAGTACAGACTTTCATTTTGTTCATTGCTATATTCCCAATACTTAAGAGTATCTACACTCAGCTGATGCTCAATAAACACTTGCTGAATGAATGAATGCAGTATAACAATTCTCTTCTTTTGCCCATCATCCCACTGAGCCACTCTTACTGTTCCAAGTTATTCCAAGCTATTGTCTTGCCAATAAGTAAATGTACATTTCACTCAAAACATCTGAAACCAGAAAACTGAAACTAGAGGTGCCATCAAGCTCACATCTTTATTGAATCAAAATGAACAGCTTCTCACCCTAGCTGCCTAACAGAGCAAATGTCAAGCTCTTTCTGAGGAGAATAAAGAAAATATTATTCCAGACTCTACAATTCCTTCAAACACAACATCTGGCATTAAATGAAAAACTGTGAGGCATGACAAGAATCAGAATAATATAATATACAGTCAAGGATGATTCCCAAAAAGATCCAGAGAAACAGATCTCTAAAAAAATAATCAAATTGACATTCTGGAGTTGAAAAACACGGTATCTTCAATTAAAAATTTAATGACACACAATGGAGTATTTCCAGCTGCTATACATGAAGAATGAAGCAAATCTATGGAGTGATTTCCAGGACATACTAAGTGTAAAAACCAAAGCATAAAATAATATTATATTCTCCCCAAACTTTAAAACACAGTTTCATCATGAGAAAAAAAAACACCAGACAAATCCAAATTGAGGAACATTCTACAAAATACTTGACTAGCATTATTCAATACTATCAAGATCATCCAAATCAAGGAAATGTAATGTGAGGTCCTAGATAGAATTGTGGTACAGAAGTCATATGAGGAAAAACTGACATTCAGTAAAGTCTATAGTTCAGTTAGTAATGGTCTAACATTAGGATAAGCAGAGTACATGAAGCAGCTCTTGATCTGAGAACATATACTGAACCCAAGAAACTAGGCTGTGCATTTGGTTAGTAGAAAGTGAGGTGCGAGGGGAGTATGGGATAACAGAAAGCAAAGCCTATGGCATGCTCAGAGTAAAACATTTAAAGGACAGCCAAGTGTGGTGGCTCACACCTGTAATCCCAGCACTCTGGGAGGCCAAGGCAGGCAGATTATCTGAGGTCAGGAGTTCGAGAGCAGCCTGGCCAACATGGTGAAACCCCATCTCTGCTAAAACTACAAAAAATGAGCTGGGTGCGATGGCATATGCCTGTAGTCCCTGCTGCTGAGGAGGCTGAGGCAGGAGAATTGCTTGAACTCAGGAGTCAGAGGTTGCAATGAGCCAAGATTGCGGCACTGCACTCCAGCCTGGAGAAAAGAATAAGACTCAATCTCAAAAACAAAACCCTCCCCCCCAAAAAAACACTTAAAGGAAATCCTTTACAGCCAGGCATGGTGGCTCATGCCTGTAATCTCAGCACTTTGGGAGGCCGAGGCGGGTGGATCACCTGAGGTCAGGAGTTCAAGACCAATCTGGCCAACATGGTGAAACCCCATCTCTATTAAATATACAAAAAATTAGCTGGGCATGGTGGTGGGCACCTGTAGTCCCTGTTTCTCAGGAGGTTGAGGCAGGAGAATTGCTTGAATCTGGGAGGTGGAGTTGGCAGTGAGCCGAGATTGAGCCATTGCACTCCAGCTTGGGCGACAAGAGTGAAACTTCGTCTCTAAATAAATAAATAAATAAATAAAGGGGATCCTTTCCATATAAACTTGAGACCCTCTCACCTTTCCACCCTGCTAAGGAGTAAAATCCCAGAGTAAAACCAAACTAAATTTGCCTCTATCCAAATATCCAAAGGGGACAGTAGAGAGGTAAACAAAACAGAGCGGTGGGAAAATATGAAAGAAAATCTCTAAGATTTGGGCAAGATCCTCCTGACAGTTTGGTTCAAGAAACCTCAAGAAATTAATTTAGTAAAAGAGGATTCTAAACAAGTTGTACTCTCAGGCCTTAGCAGAATCAAACTCAATTTCTCTCTCGAAGGATGCAGCTTCATGCAAGATTTGGGAAAGTCCCATAAACAATTTTTTAAAGGCAATGAGAAGCTCACAGTTACACAGAGCCAAGCACAAAAAGAAATAAAAACATGAAACATGAAAAAATAAAATAAAAACAGCAGCAGAAAGAGGTCCACAAAGTCTTCACATACTAGAATTATCAGAGAAGATTGTCAATCAATATGCCTACAGTTCTTAAAGGAATAGATAAGACAGCTATTAGAACGGAAAAAAAAAAAGAACATGATTCACAAATTTATACTGGCACATTTGAAAATTTAGACAAAATGGACAAATGTCTGAGAAAATGTAACTTATCAAAACTAACCTAAGAAAAAGTAGACAACCTAAACATACCTATGACCACGAAAGAAATTGAGTCCACAGTCAAAACACTACATAAAACAATAATATCCAGCAATCCCATTACTGGGTATATACCCAAAGGAATATAGATCATTCTATTATAAAGATACATGCACATGTATGTTCACTATGGCACTATTCACAATAGCAAAGACATGGAATCAACCTAAATGCCCAACAATAATAGACTGGATAAAGAAAATGTGGTACATTTGCTATGGAATACTATGCAGCCATAAAAAGGAATGAAATCATGTCTTTTGCAAAGACATGGATGGAGCTGAAAGCCGTTATCCTCAGCAAACTAATGCAGGAACAGAAAACCAAATGCTGCATGTTCTCACTTACAAGTAGGAACTGAAGGAGGAGAACACATGGACACATGGCAGAGAAAACATACACTAGGGACTGTCAGTGGATAGTGAGTGGGAGGAGGGAGAGCATCAGAAAGAATTGCTAATGGATGCTGGGCTTAATTCCTAAATGATGGGATGATCTGTGCAGCAAACAAGCACAGCAGTCATTTATCTATGTAACAAACCTGCACATCCTGCACATGTAACCCTGAATTTACAAGTTGGAAACTAAAAACAATAAAATGTTGGTTACCAATTAAAAAATGTAAAACAAAACAAAACGCCAATAATAAACCAACTCTCCCTTCCCCCTTCACTCTCTCCAGGAATAGATGGCTTCCATAGTCAGTTCTACCAATCACTCTAGGAAGAAATATTTCAATCTTCCACAAATACTTCCAGAGCATTAAAAGAGAGAAAGAATATATAAGAAACACTACACTCTGCCTCAGACTATGAAGTCCATAAATATAAATGGGGAAAAATGCTACATAAATTATTAATAAACCAAATCCAAAAACATAAGTCTACTCCATTATGACCAAGTTGGGTTAATGATATCTCAGAAATCCTTGCCTTTCTGCTTTAATTATAAAATAGAACAATACGAAGAGATAAAAATAAGACCATATATATGCACACCTATATTTGTAAAAAGAAACACTTGAAAGGTAACCAAAAAACTAATAAAAGTGGTTACTGGCCAGGCTCAGTGGCTCACACTTGTAATCCCACAGCTTTAGGAGGCCAAGGTGGAGGGACTGCTTGAAGCTAGGAGTTCAAGACCAACCCGGGCAACATAGCAAGACACCAATCTCTACAAAATAAAAAATAAAAAAAATTAGCCAGGCATGGTGGTGTATACCTGTAGTCCTCCAGGTGGGAGTAGGAATTTGAGATTAGAGTGAGCTATACTCCTAGCATTGCACCGCAGCCTGGGCAACAGAGTAAGATCCTGTTTCTAAGAAAAAAACAAGTAGTTGCCAACAGCTGGTGGAAGAATCAGGTGAAAAGGGCAAAGGCTTTTGAGATATGTGAACATATCACTGATTTTTAAATTTAACTTTAAAAAGTAAATCAATTAATTTAATTCATCATCATAACACAATAAAAGAGAAAATCATATGACCATCCTAAAAGATACAAAAAATGCATTTGATATTAAGTAACCAATCAAAAATCAGAAAACATAGCAAACTAGGCCTAGAATGTTCTTTTCTTTTCTTTTCTTTTTTTGAGATGGAATCTCCCTGTCACCAGGCTGGAGTGCAGTGGTGCAATCACTGCAACCTCCCACTCCCTGGTTCAAATGATTCTCCTGCCTCAGCTTCCCGAGTAGCTGGGATTACAGGCATGTGCCACAATGCTTGGCTAATTTTTGTATGTTTAGTAGAGACAAGGTCTCACCATGTTGGCCAGGATGGTCTCAATCTCCTGACCTCATGATCCACCCGCCTTGGCCTCTCAAAGTGCTGGGATTACAGGCGTGAGCCACTACACCCGGCTAGAATTTTCTTAAACTGATAAAACATATCTATTTTCAAAAACCATAGAACATGTCAGTCATGTGTGCAATGTTATCAGTTATTGCTAGATTAGGAACAAGGCCAGAATACCCACCAATCACATCCATTCAACATAAAACTCAGGGTACTATCCAATGCAGTAAGGTAAGAAAAAACAAATAACGGGTATAAGGATTGAAAAGAAACAAACAAAAACTATCTCTCTTCACACATAATACAATCATGTATGTAGAATAAATCTACAGATAAAATATTAGGATATGTAAGAAAATTCAGCTGATAGATTACAAAAAAGTCAATACATAAAAGTTAATCATATTCCTATGTGCAAATAGAAAACAAGACTTAAAATCATTTATTTGTATTTTAGAGACAGGGTCTTGCTCTGTCGACCAGGCTGGAGGGAAGTGGAAGGATCATTAACTCACTGCAGCTTCAAACTCCTAGACTCAAGCAATCCTCCCACCTCAGCCTTACATACAGCTGACAGGTATAAACCATGGTGCCTGGCTCATATTTTCTACAATACTATAAAATTATGAAGTATCTAGGAATAAATTTTACAATGATGTGCAAAATTGTTCAGGAAAAAAAGATTAAACTTTTACTGCAAAGCAATAAAAAAGACCTAAATAAATGGATCAGAAGACTTCGTGTTGTAATAACATTAATTCTCCCTATACTGGCTTATAAATTTAATACGATATCCAAAAAGACTCCTGCAGGCTTTTTAACGGCATGAGTCTAAAAAATTTAAAGGGCCAAAACAGGCCAATACACTCTTGTAGGACAAGATGGAAGGGCCTGCTTTACCAGATATTAAGACATGTTATAAAGGGATGGTAACTGAGAAAACATGCTGTTCATACAGGGGTATACTAACAGATCAATGGCAGAGAACAGAAAAGCCAAGAAACACATTCATACACATTATGGGCACTTGATATATGACAGGTGGCACAGCAGATCAGTGCACAAAGGGGAGGGGCACAGCAATAGCAATTGGCTATCTGTATGGGGGAAAAAATGAAATTGAGCTCCTACTTCTACTACACAAAAATCAATACTAAGAAGAACAAAACAAAAAGCACTAACCATAAGGAAAAGTATTAATAAATTTTACCACATTAAAATTCTATTCAAGGCAGAACTTTTTTAAAAAGAAAAACCACATAGAAGATATCTGCAACCCACATAAAAAGAACAACAACAACAAAACCACAAACAAACATACAGCCGAATGTGGTGGTTAACGCCTGTAATCCCAACACTTTGGGAGGCCAAGGTGTGCAGATTACCTGAGGTCAAGAGTTCAAGAGCAGCCTAGCCAACATGGCAAAACCCTGTCTCTACTAAAAAATATATATATATATACAAAAATTAGCTGGGCATGGAGGCAAGTGCATGTAATTCCAGCTACTCAGGAGGCTGAGGCAGGAGAATCATTTGAATCTGGGAGGCGGATGTTATAGTGAGCTGAGATCATGACACCGCACTCCAGCCTGGGTGACAGAGTGTGTGTGTGTGTGTGTGTGTGTGTGTGTGTGTGTGTGTGTGTGTGTGTGTGGGGGGAAACACACACCAACACCCCACACCACCCA
>CAUYOR010073059.1:0-40000 GCA_963573925.1 Callimico goeldii | reverse complement strand
TTAGTGTATAGTATTACATTATATTATATCATGGCATACCCAATCATTTTATATTAACATCTCCTGTGTTATACTCTTGACCTTGCTTCAGCTTTCCTGGTGTCCAGTCCTGAGCACTGCTGGAGCCTGGCCACCTGTGCACCCAGTCTTCCATGATTGATTGTGCTTGACAGTATCCCTCTACCCCCAACCAGTAAGGACCACACTACCCCTTAATCTCTTCACTCTAAATTCTAGGTGTGGCCCTGAAAATAGTTAGAAATGATAGATGAACAGGGCAGCAGATAAAGTCAGATTCAACTGAGATACAACTCACTTGTATCAAGAGTGGTCAGACCATCTTGACTACTTCTAAAATTAAGGTAAAATTATATTTTAAATCTCGTAATTTGATTTTAGGGCCATGCCCACCAGTTTTCGGGAACATCCTATTGTCTGGTTAAGTGTTTGAAGATGTTAAATACTGCATTTTGGAAGCATTTGAGAGCCCTAATGCATCTTAGCCCTAATGTACTTACAATAGTACATGTCATACTGCTTATGTTGCCCCATTTTCTTAAAAATCTTTTAAATCTTGCTTTATTATTTTAATTATAGTATTCAAAGGAAATCTATATACTACTGGAATGCAATATGTTTTATTCTGTTTCTTATTTTAGGTTCGGAAATACATGTGCAGATTTGTTACTTGGATATATTTTATAATGCTAGGGTTTGGGCTTCTACTGAACCCATCACCAAAATAGTGAACATAGTACCCAACAGGTACGTTTTCAAATCTTACCCTGCTTCCTCCCTCCTCTGTTTTGGAATCCCCAGTGTCTGCTATTTCAGTCTTTATGTCCAGGGATACCCAACATTTAGCTCCCACTTACAAGCGAGAACATGTGGTATTGGGTTTTCTGTTTCTGCATTAATTTGCTTAGAATAATGGCCCACAGCTCTATCCATGTTGCAGCAAATAATATGGTTTCATTCTTTTTTATGACTGCCTAGTAATCCAGGGAGATATGTACCACATTTTAAAGTCCAGTCCACCATTGATGAACTGCCCCACTTCCTAAACGCCCAGATAAATTGGCCAGTCAGTGAACATTAGCCATTGTTATTGTCATATTATTGAGCGTTTTCTTTGTATTTTATAGATAACATCTATAGATTTATTTAAGTTGGGAAAATTTGAAAGATCCAGTCAATTATACTTTCTATTTCAAAACAGCTAATATTCCATAATTGGGAAGGAGGGCTAAGCAGATTCAATCCCAGCAATATCAATATCATATATATATATATATATATGTATATATGCATACATATACATACACACATATACATATATCTACAAAATATAAAGATTACTACATTTAGAGACAAGCTACACAAGCTGAGATTAAACCTCTAGTGAGAAAACTGAGCCCAACCCATAATATTACCCTATAAATCAATACAGTAATTACTGAGCACCCATCATGAACAAAGGACTATGCCAACATTTAACACAGCAGTGAGTTCAGACAGAGTTTCTGCACTCTTAGAGTTGACTATGCTATGAATATAAAGCCTTTCAATGTTCTGCCCACAGTTGAACAGGTGAAATGCCTTCCAATGTACTTGCAGAGACCCTTAGGAGATTATAGAAATTAAAATACTCATCTTTAGTCAAAATAATTTCTGAGCATGTTTTCATGCTTTATGAACTTCTTTCAGCTGACCAATCAGGTTCCCTCTGGAATGTTGATGTATATAACACTGATATATGTAATTACTGTGACTATTTGTAAAGGCCTAGGAGTACAGTCTATCACAGGTGATAACTAAAGTACATGTTATTTTTTCTTATGAAAATTTTCAAATGCAAGAAAAGTTTAAAGAATTGTATGGTGATCACCCACGTACATGTCACCTAGATTCTAGAATTGTTAACAAATCTGTGCTTTAATAGGTATCTTATCTTTCTTTCTTTCCAGTCATCAAGCCATCTTATTGTTTTATATATTTCAAAATGAGTTGCAGACATCAATGGCCTTCATGCCTAACCACTTCAGCATGCATAGCATTAACTAGAGTTCAATATTTCATTATAATGTAATGCACAACTCTTAGGCATATCATTTGATGAACTTTAACAAATTGGCACGCCCCTGTAACTCAAACATCTATAAAGATAGAGAACATTTCTGTCACCCCAGAAAATTCCTCATACTTGTTGCAGTCAATCCCCACCCCTACCCTCAGCAACTAATGTTGATTTTTTCCACTATAGATTAAATTTGCCTGCTCTTAAACTCCATGTACATTGACTAGTTCTCTTTTATGTAATGCTTCTTTTACTCTGCATAATTTTTTAGATCCATTTATGTTGTTGCATGTATCATAATTATTTTATCTTGAATAATAGTCCAATTTATGAATGTACCATTTTTAATCCAGTCTCTTGCTGGTGGACATTTAGGTTATTTTCAGTTTATAAATATTATTAGTAATGCTGCTATGAACATCCTTGGAACAAGTCTTTTGTGGATTTGTTCCATTTCCCTATAGTAAGAAGTTAGGAACGGTATTACTAGATCGCAGGGTGACTGTATATTTCGTTTTATAAGAAACTTCTAGAATGTTTTCCAAAGTGATTGATCCATGTTACACTCCTCTCAGCAGTGTATGAGAGTTCCAGTTGCCCTACATCTTTGCCAAAATTTGGTATGGTCCAGTCTTTTTAATTTTAGCCATTCTGAGAATGTGTAGTGATATCTCACTGTGTTGTTTCAAAATCCTCGAAGATGAACCATGTTAAGCACTTTTTCATGTGTTTATTGCTCGTTCAGACATCTTTTTTTGTGAAGGTTTGTTCACATTTTTATTGATTTTTTTTCCAAGCATATTTTTACATTTTCTGGGTACAAGTTTTTGTTAGATATATGTTTTGGAAATATTTTCTCCTATTATATGACTGGACTCTTTATAAAGAGAAGATAGGAGAAATATTTTCAAACCATATATCTAACAAAAGATATATTTATTATCTTAATAGTGTCGTTTGAGGAACAGAGTTTTTTAATTTTAAGGTAGATTAATTTATCAATTTCTTATTTTATGCCTATTATTCACTGCATCCTGTCTAAGAAACCTTTCCTGCCCCCAGGTTGTGAATGTGTTTTGTTATGTACTTTTGTAGCTTTATTGTTTTACCTTTTACATGCAAGTCTATAATGTATCTCAAATTAACTTTTGTATATGGTGATGATTACTTTTTCCATATAGATATCCTGTCAGTTTAGCACTATTTGTTGAAAACACTTTATTTTCCCATTGAATTATTTTGACATGTCTGTCAAAATAGTATATAACCATATGTATATGGGTTTGTATTTCAGCTCTCAATGTTTCATTGATCAATTTGTCTATTCTTATACCAGTACCATATTGTCTTGATTGATGTAGCTTAATAGTAGATATTAAATTCAAGTTCTAAAATCCTTTAACTTTCTTCTTATGACTTCGGATAGTCTAGCTACTTTTCATTTTTATATACTTTTAAAAATAAGCTTACTCATTTTTATCAGAAAGTCTTCATAGTATTATTATTAGTTTTGGAGTGAATATATGACTGATTTCAGGAGAAGCGATAACTATACTAAATCTTCCAATTCAAGAATTTGGCATATCACCCCATTTATTTAGTGATCTTGAATTTCTGTCAGCAATATCTTGTAGTTTTTAGTGGAGATATTTGTGCATCTTTTAAAAATTTACTCCTTTTTTCAAGCTCTTTTTTTAAAGGCTTTATAAATTGTTGTGTAACTTTATTTTCCAATTGTTTGCTGCTAGTATACAGAAGTGCTCTTGTTTTTTGTTTGTGGATCTTTTTCTTGCCAACTTGCTAAATTCACTTATGAATTCTCATACTTATATTTAGAATTCTTCAGTATTTTCTACTTAAATAATTATGTCATTTGTAAATAGAAACAGTCTTTCTCTTTCTTTTCTATCTGTTTGCCTTTTATTTATGTTTCCAGCCTTATTGCCCAGACCAGGATCTCCAGGAAAATGTTGAATATGTGTATTAAGTGTAGACATTCTTTGTTTTCCTGATTATAGGGGGGAAAGTATCAGTATCTCACCATTGGATATAATGTTAGATACTCTTTACTAGGTTAAGTAAGTTTCCTTCTGTTTCTATTTTATTAGTATCTGTTTTTGAATGGGTGTTGAATATTGTCAAGTGCCTTTTCTGCATCCACTGAGATTATCATATTTCTTTTTTAGTATGTTAATATGGTGAATGACACTAATTTTAAATGTTATGCCAACATTGCATTCCTGAAATAAGCCCTATATAGTTATTATAATGTATTATCTTTTTAATATATTATTTGAATCAGTTTGCTAATATTTTGCTAAGGATTTTTGAATTTAGTATATATTATTTTTTAATAAAACTTAAAATCACAGAGTACCTGTTCTGGCACTTCTGGAGACATTTCAGAAAGTATCTGATGAGATTTTAAAGTACTGTCAAAATAGACTTGTCCAAACCGAAACATTGTGAACATCCATGGTCCCCTTCAGTCAAGCAGCAAATAGAAAACAGAGATCACTTACTTCATCTTTATTAGAGAAGTTTTACCATAATTTCATTCCATTTCCTAGAAAATAACTAAAATATCACCTAAATGTAACCAACTAATAAGCTATTCTCCAAGAGTAGACTCCAGGTTTTTTTTTTTTTTTTTTTGGTTTTTTTTTTTAAAAGACTTTTTTTTTAGACTTCAGTTATTGTATGTCAAACTGGAAGACTACCAAATGAAGAAAGTCTCACTGAGTTCTTAGTGTAGAATCTTGAATAGTTAGAATGCATTTTGTTGAGGAAAAAAAATGCTCATATTACCACTTCAAAAAAGTGGTAAAACCCAGAAGTCATCAAACTAAAAGAATCAGTGGGCAATTGTCCTTAAGAGAAAGAACTCACTAGTCATGGTGGTCTACAGAATAAACAGAAGTAAGCATGGTAGTTCAGTGAACTCAACTAAGAATTGTTTAAATCCACTGAAAACCAAGATAGGCAGCATTTGTAGGTATGTTTTTTTTGTTTTATGTTTACATATGTTTTATGTTTATACTGAACCCTCGTGTGCATTCATTAAGGATGGTATTCAGTTACACTACGGTCCCTGCATAGCACCTAAACCTTGTAGTTGTCTGCCATGATTAGCACTTTTCCCCTTTTGTGTCCTCTCTCCTTCTCCCTACTCCTAGCACTCTTAGATAATCTTCCACCTGTCCTCCTTTTCCTCCTCCAACTGTCTGCTTTCTAGCTCCACTGTGCATAGGCCTCTCACGGCCTTTTGTGGTACCTGGTGACTCCCACAAGGTCCAGTTTGTCTAGAGGTATGCCAAGGGCTAAAAGGACTCCACTCAAGAAACCCTCCTTTTAACCAATTCTTTGATCCTTTAAAGAGAAAGTTTGACATTTACCATCAGCAAGTTTTATTTTTGTCAAGATCTGCACAGGGCTCTTCAGGATTTACCATCATTCCCTCCATCACTTTTATCCACAGCCACTTTCTTTGACTATAATGCAGCTAATGATGAAAGTGGAATAAGGACTGAAAACACACACAGACACACAAACACACACACAGACACACAAACACACACAGACACATACACACAGGGCCTTGTCCCCGATAAATGCTGAAGAGAACAGAAGCCTTTGCATGGTAAGGATTTTGGCAGGCTCTATTGTTCTACAATTTATTAGTTGATAATTTTTTCTACCTCTAAGTCATTGTGTTTTCCCAAGTGAAGAACCTTTGACTGAGCCCTGGAAATATACATGCTTCACAGAAACGAAAAGTTATTAAACCAAGACTACAGGGGAATGCAGAGGAATGCTCTGTTTGTAATTCTGGGGCAAACGCTTTAGAATGCACTTTTGAAAGCTTAACAAAATTACTTAAAATCATGCAGGGAAACAACAACCTTTTTAAAAATCCGGTCCCCGAGGATTTCATTTATCTTTTAAATCTAGTTGCTGCAAAATACTGATAATGCACAAATTCTCCAAGATGTTAAATCTGCAGCTACCAGTGGCTTGCTTAATTAATCAAATTACCTTAAAGTTAATGCAGTCAGTGAGAAAAGTTTAATGATATTCAAAACTTTCATGGTAGTAATTACAGTTGAAGAGGGTCAGTCAGTTGAGAATTATGTGAAAAATGAATAGAATAAAAATCTGAATTAGGATATCAGAACATCCATAAATTGTGGGGAGGTGAACCATGAAAATAAAATTCACTTGTGTTCATTTAGAAGGAGTAAATAAAAGAAAGTTTGTTGAAATTTGAGCCTAAGGTAAATTTAAGGATGGGTCAGTTCTACTGGAGTAAGAGAAAGAGGAGTTAAGGATGGTTGAGAAAGCAAGTTGGAGATGATAGGTCATTATTTCTTCTTATATACCAGCTTCTCCCATTTTAGTGTGCTTAAAAACAGCTATTAGATTTCACCTGTTCCTTCCACCCATAAATTTCTTCTCCCTGACATCGTCTATGTACACATCTTTAATTTTTCCTCCATATTTTTGAACGAAGAGCTTACGGTCTGTGATGTATGCTTACTGTTTAGAAAGATAATTGATTGTTCAAAGCATTACAAAATAGGAAGCTGAGAACACTTAAAATAAAATACATTTTTTTCTCTTATCTCTCACCTTACACAGATCCCCATTCTTAAAAGTTGGCAAGGTACTGGAATTTTTTTAATAGATTTACTTTTTATATTTTTTAAAGATTTCTAGTGGGTGAAAACATCTTTCATATTTCAAAACTAGCATTGTCTACACACTGCATTTTTTATAGAAGGCAGCCACAACAGATGGTGCAGTGACTTTTTAAAAATGATTGACTCCATAAACAGGTGTGTGTCTTCTGTGTGCATAGCCATGCAAATGTTTTATAAAGCCCCTTCTGGCAAAGCACATTAACACAGTCTGTAGGCCCCCAGTAAGTCAAATGCTGGAAGACTACTGGAAAAGTCAGTAGAGATTTCTGGGAGCCTATGAAATGTTGAAAAGACCCTTCTTCCAAATGTACCTGTTGAAAGATTATTTATCATTTTTCTCCATTTCAGAGGCATAAAATACAAACTTATTGAATATGAGTGAGAAGCAAAGAGACAAAGAAAAATTCCTCCCATTGTGATGCCAAAAATAATGAAGAGAAAAATGCCCATTGAGTTATTCATTCATTCATTTAGCCTGTTTTTATTGAGGGTTTATCTTGTTACTGGCACTATGATATGTGCTTGAGCTACAGAAATGAATGTAAGAAGAGATATCTGTGTAAACCAACAAATGCAATGGTGTACTATGGGTGCCATGATGGAGGGATGTACAGGGCGTAAAGATGGGGTTAGAGACATTTCCAAAGTTGTATTATAAGACAAGTGCACGTTCACCTGCGTGGCAAGGGAAAGAAGGCAAAGGAGATTGGTACAAAGGCAGCCTAGAGTACCAGGAAATCGCCCAAATGTGGAAACTACAAGTAGCCAAGTGTAGCCAAAGAGTCAAGTCACTGGGAGAATGACCAGTTGGAGAAATAGGTAGGCCCTGGATCATAGAAGCCCCCTTAAACTCTGTCAAGGTGTGTAGACTTTATCTAGAGGCATTTGGGAGTCCTAAAGGTTTTATGCAGATGGGTAATAAACTCTTATTTAATAGTAGTATGAAGCAGAACTTATAAAGTAAAATGTTTTAAAATATTTACTAGAAATTAAACATTTAGCAATTATCAACAAGCAAGTTATCTGTGTGACATGATGGCAGATTGTAACAGCACCATGGTCTGCTTTTCCTGCTAGTTCAGTCACTTTCCCCTGATAGCTCCTATTGCTTCTCCACCACCTGCTCAAAAAATTTATTCATTGAGTCAATAAATGCTCACATGCCAAGCTCTATTATGGGACCTAGAGATAGTGAGATAAAAAGTACTCATGGTAGGCCAGATACAGTGGCTCATGCCAATAATCTCAGCACTTTGGGAGGTGAATGCAGGAGGATTGCTTGAGCCCAGGAGTTCAAGACCAGCCTGGGAAACATGAAGAGATTCTCGTCTCTACAAAAAAAAATTGTAAAACTAGCAGGGAATGGTAGTACACACCTGCTAGGCTGAGGTGGGAGGATCGCTTGAGCCAGGGAGGGCGATGCTACAGTGAGCCATGACCGAGCCACTGCACTCCAGCCTGAGCGACAGAGTGAGACCCTGACTCAAATAATAATGACTTATGGTTTCTTGTCCCCAGTTTGATCACTGGAGCCATCATGTCAAATGTCTCTGGAGTCAGACATGATCCTTGAATAATCACAATCTCATTCCTCCTCGTGCAGCCACATCCCACCTTTCCCAACACCAAACTCATTTTTGTACTCATTGTCTTCATGTGCCAACAGAAGGGTGCAGAAATGCACTAGGCGCAGCAACAATAACCAGTTCCATTTTGAGAATTGCTATAAAGGGGAGTGAAAGAACTCCTAACGGTCTACCAGGGAATTGGTGCTTCCAAAACCCAGTTTGAAAATTTTTAAAGATGACTTTGCTTTTCACAAGGATGCTGTTACTGAATTTGCAAAACATTCTATGTATTACTCTGTCACTCAAGGAATCAAAAACTTCAGATGGCAATGGTGGACTATTAGGTGTACATGTTTATTATTGTTTTGATAGTTAGAAAAACCACCACTCAAGCATATCTAAGAGCATAGTCATTATTACACAAACCACTGCCTCACTTATTATTCAGGAAAACTGAAACTCATAAAATGTGATGTGAAGGTAAAAGGAGTCATTTAACCTAAAGAAAAGTCATTTTGTTATGTTTTTCTATTTCAAGCCTTCTCATATACAGCATAACAAACTAATACAGAAAATCCTTGACTTCCTAACAACTGTTTCATAATTCCTTTTGTAAATAAAACTGCAAACAAAGATATACTCTTTGTAGGGGAGAGGGGTCTTATATTTTGGCCTACATTTAATATGGATAATTCACCACAGTTCTGGACTGCCATTGGACCTGTTATCTGTATTACATATGCCTACATTCCTACCCAGTGGTGTAACTTCTCCTTGTAAGCTTTCAGTTTCTGGGGAACTTTAAAAATCTCTTGCCTAATTCCTGAGGTTGAGTTGTTCTGGTGACATGATTCCTTAGAAATTGATTCTTAGTAGTATGAAGCAATTCCCAATAAGCTTCCATGCTGTCCCCTCATAATAAAGGGAAGCTTCTCTTTGAAGATGCCATAGAACTCACAACAAAGCTTCCAGCAGCAAAAACTGCAATCATAACCTTGAAGGTTGCAGGGCAACCTCATCAACTTTGGGAAAAGGCTAAGCAGCATGTGCTGTTACATCCTTAATTAAACAAATGTTTACTGAGAGCCTACTGTGTGGCAGGCACTGTTCTATGGGCTCTTTTCTGTGCCTGGCCACTCCCTGACCCCACCCCACCTAGTCATTCTTCAGATCTCTGCCTAAACATCAAGGAAGACTTCCCTCAAATTAATAAATCCTAGATAGGTGCTCTCATAACCCTCTGTACCTCTCCTTTGAAAACACTTAGCATAATTAAAATTTTCTAATTATTTTTATAACTTGAGAGAGAAAAAGTCTGTCTTCCCTATAAGCTTTGTGTTGATCAGGATCATTTCTCTCTTTTTACAGTTACTAGCACAGAAATTGATTGGGACATAAGGAAGAATAATGAAATGTAAAAAGTGAAAACAGAAATTTTATTTTGTAATTAATATATTATATGTATAATATTGTAACAAGTAACAGCCTGGCTTGAGGCATATCATTAGATTCTCAGTCATGTGGACAATCAGAATTCTTGAATGCTGGGTAATGTGAACATCTTTGATAAAATTTGAAAGTTTCTAATAGTTTTTGAATGGAATACTCCTTCCAAGGGCCCCTTCTGCAAGCACGCATGAAGATAACTTCAAACCATGGGAAGGGTTGTGTATGGTCCAGCAGATAGTCTGGAGCAAGCCCTTCATAGGCTTCCCTGTCACTGGAGGCACATGCTCTCTGTCCAGATGCTGTGGTAGTGCCCATACTTCCTGTCACTCTTTTAATTTTTATCACATGGGATGCAGTCATCCTGCCTCAGACCTTCTCATGGCTCCTAAAGATGTGTTTATTAAAAGGCACCAATGAAGGGGTTCCCTGTGAACTCCAAGTTCAGTCCAAGACATGTCTAAATAGAGAGAATTTATTTGTTGAGACAAATACACAAGTCTTCCTCAGAAGCAGAAACATCCTCTTCCAATACTTCCCTCCATTTGTGAAGATTTGTATAAATCTCTTAGTATGATTTATTGATGGTTAACAAGTCTAAATGATCACTTTTTCAGCTCTTCATATTCAAGTTGAAGTAGAGATAAAAACAGTATTCCTGCATCTTTCTGTATCTTTCAATTATTAGGAAACTAAAACCTCTCTGTTCAGTTCTATTTGTGTGTTTTGAGATGTTTTAAAAGCACATGAATAACAAAACATAGCTAGTAAACAGAAAACTCTTCCATACACGTCATACCTGCCTTAGTATCATAGGATCTACTGGCATAGGGTGGAGGTTACATTCAGATACCTCATAATACAACTTAAGATTTCTATTCCTTGGCTTGGCCAGCTTTCATCTCACATTCATTGCCAGAAAATGTGCAGCTAGATCTCTGCACTCTTCATTGCAGTGACTAATGAGTTCTAAATCATTATCTGTTTACATGTTCGTTCTCCCCAAGTGACCATGAGCTCATTTAGGGAATCAGTGACTCATTTTTGTTCATCCATTTTATCCCCGATATTAATTCCAACATTTGACCCATATCTGTGTGCTGAATAAATGTTTTTTGAACTACAGGAACTCATAAACATTACCTCTTCTGTTCTTTCCCAATGAAACCAGCTGTAATCATCAGCCCTCCAAATAAATTTATGCTGTATCCGTTTCTGTCATATATATAGAGAGAGAATGATAAATGGATGCATAATGATGTAACAACAATAATATTTTGCTTAATGGAAGTAACATTATTTTATTAGTTTGTATACATAGCATGTTAAGACATTTCTTTCCATTTAAATTTTTTTGGAATAATTCTTCTTTCTTTTGCATACTACTTAACTCATTTCAGTAATTCTTTTTATGAATATTCATTTAAAGCTACCTTAGAGTTAACTACAAAATAAAGTTTCTATTTTCACTCTTTATATCTCAAGCTTTAGTATAACTGAATCATTAAGTGCTTTAGCTAAGACTAGCAGATGGATCTGTAAATTGATCCCTTTGATTAAAGCTAGTTTTTAGGCTGCTGATAATATTGTCATACCAGAAGGAATTAAATGCTTATTGTTCTTATAAGATTATACAGTTCTATTTTACTCCACCATACAAATAGGCAAATATAGTCTGCCTCTATTGACATAGAGGGGAAGGGGAAGGGGGATGTGATTACGTTCATTTATTCAGAGGGAGTATAATCCTTATTAATTGAAGTCCTAATTGGAATGTATTTTTAAGGAACTAGAATTATCTTTGCCAATACTTTGGCTGAAATTTTTCTATTTCAATCAGTCTATACAATTGCTTTGTATAATGACATTGCTGGCTTCTGCTAACATTGTAATTACACCCTTTGCTTATATGTAAGGAAACTTCAAAAAGTTCATGGAAAATATGAATTATGAAAAAGCTAGGCATGCATTTCAATTTTTTACCCCAATATAAACTCATACTAACATAGATATAACGTATCTAAACAGAGTCTAATTTGAGGCACTAAGATGGATAAGACATCAATTTGAAAAATGCCCCTATCAAAGCAACATGAATTCTGCTGAAATTGAAGCAAGAACAAATATCAAAATTATGGTTAAGCTTGGTTAGAAGAATGGTGAAATTATTGCTGTTTTACAAAAAGTTTATGGGGACAATGCCCCAAAATAAATCAGCCATTTTCAAATGGGTAACTTATTTTAAGAAGGAATAAGATGCTGTTGAATATAAAGCCCGTAGCAGCAGACCTTCCAGATCAATTTTCAAGGACAAAATTCATCCTGCTTGTGCCTTAATTGAAAGGGACTAGCAACTAACAGCATAAACAATAGTCAATACTACAGACATCTCAAGTGGTTCAGTTCCTACAATTCTGACTGAAAAACTAAAATTGAGTGAATACTCCACCCAATAGATGTCAAAACCATTGTTCCCAGATTAGCTGCAGACAAGAGCACAGCTTTCAATGGAAATTTTCAATACATAGAATCAAGATCCTGAAGTATTTCTTCAAAAAATTATGACAGGGGTGAGACATGGCTTTACAGTAAGATCTTGAAGACAAAGCACAATCAAAGTGGTGGCTACCAAGAGGTGGCAGTGGTCCAGTCAAAGTAAAATCAGAGTAGTGAAGAGGAAAGTTCATGGCCAGAGTTTTTGGAGATGCTCAAGGCATTTTGCTTGTTGACTTTCTGGAGGGCCAGAGAACAATAACATCTGTTTATAAGAATGTTTTGAAAAAGTTAGCCAAAGCTTTAGCAGAAAAACACCTGAGAAAACTTCATCAGAGTCCTTCTCTACTCAAAACAATGCTCTTATTCGTTCCTTTTATTAAACAAAGGCAATTCTGCAGGAGTTTCAAAAGGATATCATTATACATCCACCTTATAGTCTTGATTAGGCTCCTTCTGACTTCTTTTGATTTTTGAATCTCAAAATCATTTTTCTTTAGTTAGTAATGTAAAAGATTGCATTGACAAGGTTAAAGTCCCAGAATTCCCTCAGTTCTTTAGGGATGAGCTAAATGACAGGTATCATTGATTACAAAATTATCTTGATTTTGATGGAGCTTATGATGCAGACATAAAGTTTACATTTTTAGTTTTTATCTCTTATTTCCATTTTCCGTGAATTTTTAAAAGTCCCCTCTTAGGAATGCTTCTAAATAAAATGAAAGCTGTGCTTTTCTTAAATAGGTAAATATTCTCACAACTGAACTCACTTATTATTTTTACAGATAATAGAGAAAACATTACTCTGCCTCACATCTGAATGATCACAAGTTGAGAATTAGTGACCTAATAAGTGAGGGTTATTCTTATAGGTTGATTTCTACTAGTTTATATTATTTATAAACATATAAATGTAGAATAATACTGTCATCAACATTGTTCATCTGTTTCCATCATGGAAGTGTCTTTTATTTACTTCCTTTTCATTTTCATTGGGATTAACTTGGCTTTCAAGTTCCATTTTGGAGATAACTTTTTCTTGTAAGCAAAATTGAGGTTGTTGGATTGGCTGTATTTGGGGTAGAAGTAATAGAACAGAATCATGTTGTCAAATGGTCCTTGATTAGTCAACACATTCTCCATCCTCTCCTTATAGGTAGAGCAGCATTAGACTTTGAGAATGGAAGAAGCCATCACATTTAGTCCTTCTCTTCCTCATTCATTCAATTAGCATTTTCTCTTTTTTTTATAGCTAATGCTTTATTGGAGAAATAGCTACTATCACATCTGCAAAAGGGCACAGCAGTGATGTCAATGTTAGTGAATTATTTGTTATTTAGTATTTATTATTATACTTTAAGTTCTGGGGTACATGTGCAGATCGTGCAGGTTTGTTACATAGGTATATACGTGCCATGGTAGTTTGCTGCATCCATCACCCCATCATCTACATTTGTTATTTCTCCTAATGTTATCCCTCCCCAATCCCCCGACCCCCTGCCATCCCTCCCCTAACCCCCTCCCCACCTAATGACAGGCCCCAGTGTGTGATATTCCCCACCCTATGTCCATGTGTTCTCCTTGTTCGACACCCACTTATCAGTGAGAATATGTGGTGTTTGGTTTTTTGTTCTTGTGTCAGTTTGCTGAGAATGATGGTTTCCAGCTTCATCCATGTCCTTGCAAAGGGATGAACTCATCCTTTTTTATGGCTGCACAGTATTCCACGGTATATATGTGCCACATTTTCTTTATCCAGTCTATCATTGATGGGCATTTGGGTTGGTTCCAAGTCTTTGCTATTGTAAGCAATGCCATAATAAACATATGTGTGCATGTGTCTTTATAATAGATTTATAACCCTTGGGGTATATACCCAGTAATGGGATTGCTGAGTCAAATGGTATTTCTATGCCTAAATCCTTGAGGGATCACCACACTGTCTTCCACAATTGTTAAACTAATTTACACTTTCACCAACACTGTGAAAGCATTCTATTTTTCCACATCTTCTTCAGCATCTGTTGTCTCCTAATTTTTTAATGATCACAATTCTAACTGGCTTGAGATGGTATCTCATTGTGGTTTTGATTTGCATTTCTATAATGACCAGTGATGATAAGCTTTTTTTCATATGTTTGTTGGCTGCATACATGTCTTCTCTTGAGAAGTGCCTGTTCATATTCTTCACCCACTTTTTGGTGGAGTTGTTTGTTTTTTTCTTGTAAATTTGTTTAAGTTCATTGTAGATTCTGGTTATTAGCCTTTTGTTAGATGGGTAACTTGCAAAAATTTTTTCCCATTCTGTTGGTTGTCAGTTCACTCTAATGATAGTTTCTTTTGCTGTGCAAAAGCTCTTAAGTTTAATTAGATCCCATTTGTCTATTTTGGCTTTTGTTGCCATTACTTTGGGTGTTTTAATCATTAAGTCCTCAGTTAGCATTTTGTGAGCACCTTTTATATACCAGAGATTACACATAGCACCAAGGATGTGAGAATGAACCACATATAGATTACTGACACATCAGAAATTTCACACTTCAATACAATGAGGAAAGTCTGTGATATAGGTAGATGCCAGGTATTAGGGAAACATCACAGGGGGACCTCAATAAGACTTTTTTTCCATGGAAGCAGTTTTGCAGTGGGGTACAGGTACATGATTTCTCTTGTTTTCCTATCTAATCAGCCAAAGTGTTTCTACTAACCAAACATCAGCAATGGTTAATGAGGCCAGTGATCACCAAGGTCCTGCCAGACAGGCAGTACTGAGTTGTGCTGACTTAAAACTTTGTAAAAGCCCTAGACTTCTTATCCCCAGACATTGGTAAGGACTTCCCTGGCCCTTCAACTCTGGTCCCTGACCAGCCTTGTAGGCTCCCCTTCCTGTGCTAGAAGTGTCAGATGAGGAAGTATGGCTCATTGCTCATGGGTTGATGTCTGTGTATGGAAACTCACCTAATCCTCTTCACCACACTTTTATTTTGTGTTAAACCATTGGTACTATAACCTGGGGTGTCCCAAAAACATGTTGAGGGGTGAGGGACAGGAAGATATGTGAACTCATAGTAGCAGAATTGCTAACACTTTACCATATTAACAATACTTCGCTATTAAATATTTTCTGAGCTGGCTACTTCTTGAGAGTTAATCTCTCATCTTTTCTATCTTATATTTATTGAGATACAGAGCTCTGCTCTGTGGAGAATCAAACCCTCAGGAGTAAAAAGAACGGGAATTAATTCTATATACTTTCCATATCACTGAGCTAATCTCTATGTCTGAAGATTATTGTCATTCAGGTTCTAATAGAATCTTTACTGTTCAATTTTGCTGTTACCAGAGCCATTGGGGGCCATTATTTTGAAGTTGATGATGATAATGACAAAAAGCCTCATGTTTCATGACACTTTTCACTTTTAAAAAATGTTTTTCCAAACTATTATCTCATTTTATCCTCAGAGTGAAGAAGTAGATTATGCAGATACAATCCCCTTTTTGCTTGCAAAAATTTTAGAGGCACCAGAGACAGAGTTAGTCACTGAGCTCCTGGCAAAGCCAAAGATAAAGATCTTCATGCTTAACCAGCACCCTATGGCCCATAAGGGATGTACTGTTATTCCATTCATTCTTCACACATACCCGTGATTTGGAGTCACCACTTCTATAAATAAGGAGACTGAGGTGCATAGCTAAACAAGATTATGCATATATATCCAGTTAAGAGGTAATAACTGGCTGCTTTGGACCAGGCACTATGATGAGGGTGTTCATATGTAATGTCTCATCTAAGCTCACAGACTAATATCTCTCTCTATGCCACAGAGATGTTTCATAAAGGGCTTGTTCTTCTGGGAGAAATAACAGAATCTGCCGGAAGATCAAGAGGGAAGGAGTAGAGACAGGAATTCAGGGGAAAGGATAGTTTAAATTAGCATTATTTCTCTCTCCCTTTAGTGACTAAACTATATCTCTTAATTCTTATGAGAGTTTCTTTTAAGATTCAAATTTATCTCTATTTTGTCCTTACAACTAAATGTATTGAGTACCTCCATGTGCCAAAGGTGTTCTAGGTACTAGAGATATAGCAACATTAAGTATAGCAGTGAACAGAATCTATAAGGTGCTTAAATCATGAAACATATATTATAGATAGTGACAAGTGCTCTGAATTAAATTAAACAGAATGATGAGACAGACATAGAGGAGAGGGGTTTCTAGATAGGGTGGTCAGGGAAGCCCTTTCTAATGAGTAGCATTTGGGCCAAAATGTGAAAGACCAGAGTAGCCAGCCACACAAAGAGCTGGAACCAGGTTTTTATTGCCCACAGCTGGCTCTGGTACTGCTCTCCCTTTTCATAAAAAGGCACCAACTGCAAACTCAGCCTGCTTGACTCCTAGTTTCAGTTAGAATGCCCCAAGCACCAGCCAGGCCTGGTCCTCACCACACTTTCTCCCTGCCAAAACCTGGAGCTGGCTGTAGTCCACATGACCTGGAATCACAGCTTTTCCTATGCTTTGTTCCATGGTTCTCCACATTCATAGGTGTGCTCACTCCATCTTCAGCAAGGTGGAACCTACCCAGACAGAGCCCCTGAGTCACATAATGGTTTGATGGTTGACTTTCAAAATGTCAGCACCTTCAAAACACACAAACATTTCCATCAGCAATTTATTTTCTTTTTCTTTTTCTTTTTTGAGACAGTCTTGCTCTGTCACCCAGGCTGGAGTGCAGTGGTGTGAACTTGGCTCACTGCAACCTCCACTTCCTGGGTTCAAGCAATTCTCCCACCTCAGCCTCCCAAGTAGCTGGGATTACAGGCATGCACCACCATGCCTGGCTAATTTTTTTATTTTTGGTAGAGACAGGGTTTCGCCATGTTGACCAGATTGGTCTAAAACTCCTGACCTCAAGTAAGCCACCCGCCTCGGCCTCCCAAAGTGCTGGGATTACAGGCATGAGCCACTTCGCCCAGCCAGCAATTTATTTTCTATAGGCAGTTCGTCTTTGTGAAGGACCCAGGTTCTTCTCTTTTGCCATCCTCTGAAGGTAGAACTTAACATACAAGCAAGACAAGGCAACTAGTGGAGAGGATGGGAGCAAGAAGATTCTGAAAAACTACTTTGCTCAGAATTCCTTACTTGTTATGTGTATGCACATGTCCTGTAACTTCTGCATATAAGATGACCAGCAACTAGGTTTCTTTTTAGTATTGATTACAGAGAAAGGCTAAGTGGTGAAGTTCCCCATAATTAAACCTCAAGGACACAGGATCAATGGAGTCTTCAGCATTATGTCAGTAGACGTGTTTCATTCAAATCAATCACTGAAATAGATTGAAGGGCTGTCTTAGTTTATTTTATGTCTGCATACAGTATACCACAGACTGGGTAATGTATCTTAAACAGAAATGTATTTGGCTCAGGTTTCTGAAGGCTGAAATTCCAAGAGCGTGGTACTAGCATTTAATGAGGACCTTCCTGCTATGTCATCCCATGGCAGAAGGTGAAAGAGCAAGAAAATACCAAAAAGCATGAGGGAAAAGGGGCTGAACTCATCCATTTCATCAGGAACCCATTCCCATGATAAGTAACCTGCTCCTAAGATAACACTATTAATCTATTCATGAGGCCAGAGCCATCATGACCTAATTGCCTCTTAAAAGTTTCCACCTCTCAACACTGTTACAATGAGGATTAAGTTTTCTTTCTTTCTTTTTCTTTCTTCTTTCTTTCTTTATTAGACATGGTCTTGCTTTGTTGCCCTGGCTGGAGTACAATGACACAGTCACAGCTCACTGCAGCCTTGACCTCCCAAGGCCAAGCAGTTCTCCCACCTTAGCCTTCTAAATAGCTGGGACTACAGGTGCCAGCAAACCTGTCTAACTTTTTAAATTTATTTTTTGTAGAAGTAACATCTCACTGTGTTGTCCAGGCTGGGTTTAAACCACAGCATTGCACCCCTGGTCCTCAAAATTCTTGTTCTCCTCAAAATGTAAAATATATTCATTTTATCCCAATAGCCCCACAAATCTTTTTTTTTTTTTTTTTTTTGTGTTAATCAATGAGAGCTTGTTATGTTGTTCAGGTTGGCCTTGAACTCATAGCCTCGCCTCCTCAAGCGCCAGGACAACTGTCTGGAGCCACCGCAGCTCCCCCAACAAGTCTTAACTTGTTCTAGCATCAACTCAAAACCTCAAAGTCCAAAGTCTCATCTAAATCAGTTATGGGTGAAATTCAAGGCATGATTCATCCTGAGGCAAAAATTCCTCCATCTGTGAATCTGTGAAAACAAAACAAGTTATTTGCTTTCTAAATACAGTGGTGGGACAGGCATAGGAGAAATATTCCTATTCCAAAAGGGAGGAATAGGTAAGAAGAAAGAGGCAAGTAGTCTCAAGCAAGTTCAAAACCCAACATGGAAAACAACATTAAGTCTTAAGCTCAAGAACAACGTTAAGTCTTAAAGTCCTTTGACTCTATGCCCCATGATCCTGGGCACACTGAGATGGGGGTTGAGCCATCCCCAAGGCCTCAGGCAGCCCAGCCTCTATGTCTTTGCTGAGTTTACTCTGCCCAGTAGCTCTCATAGGTTGGAGTCTTGTGCCTGCAGCTCTTTCTTTTAGACTGACCCCACAAGCAGGTAGTTCTACAGTTCTGGTGTCTAAGGAGTGATCCCACTCCTAGAGTTCCACTAGGCATTGTTCTGGTGGGGACTTCCCTGCGGTAACTCTGACCCTGCAGCAGGTTTCTGCCTTGGCCCCCAGGCTTTCCCAGACATTCTTTGAAATCTAGGTGGAGACTGCCATGGCCCCACAGCTCATGCACTCTGCATGTCTGCAGATTGGGCACCACATGGAAACTGACAAGGCTTACTACTTGTACCCTCTGGAGCTGCACCAGAAGCCTTGCCTGATCCTTCCAGAGCTATGGCCAGGGTGGCTGAGGAGTGCTGCACCAAGATGCAGAAAACAGAGTCTTGAGGCAGCTCTAAGCAGCAAAACCAGGGAGGGCACCCTCGGCCTCTCCCACACAACTATTCCACCCCCCTAGAGCTCTGGACCTGTGATAGTAGGGGCAGCCTAAAAGAGCTCTGAAATGCCTTCATGATCTTTCTCCCATTGTCCTATAGCACCCGGCTCCCTTCTGCTCAACTCCTTAGTGAATGGCCACTTGGCGACAACCTTAGTTCATTCACTAAACACACCATTTTATTTATTTTTATTTTTTATTTTTTCCTTTTTTAGAATTTATTATACTTTAAGTTCTGGGGTACATGTGCAGATCATGCAGGTTTGTTATGTAGGTATACATGTGCCATGGTGGTATAAACACATCTTTTTAATCTTTATATGAAAAGGCTGCAAATTTTTCAAATCTTTCCATTTTGTTTCTCTTTTAATTATAAGTTTCATCTCCCAGTGATTTAATATTGAAGTTTCTATGACTTAAAGTGCTGGAATTCAAATCTACCTGAGTTAGTAGAAACTCCGAAATAAGCTCCTCCTGGATAATAGAATAAACTGTGTCTATAACTATGATATGACTTTTTTTTAACTTTTAGAGAAAGCAAATAGCTGGAAGATCAAATTCCTCCAATAATGGATTTTTCTACTCAATTATTCAGTTGTTGAAGCTGTTAGGCCATGCAGAACTGGTTTCAAGAGTGCTCTACTACCAGATGAAGCTATCAGGACTGTCAGTCTCCAGGGAGCCTGGGAGTTGTTTCAAAATGGTCACAAAGGACCATCAGAATTAAATGTACTTTATAGGGGGGAAAACAGTCATTTTCCTGCTGGTATTTGCTAGTCGTATCCTTCATCCTTCAAGGTTCTCAAATGACTCTCGGTAAACCTAATTCTGTTATTTTCAACTGCCTATCCCAAGTATCTATAGCTAAATACTCTAATAATCTAGGTTTAGACAATCTAAACACAACAAATGTATTTTTTTAACCACGGGAAAAATTCTACACTATCAAAGTTGTTAAACCTCTGACTGAGAGGTTTCAGTTAAATAATGGATTTTACCTTGTTTCCTAAAGACTATCCTTTAACCTCTCTCCCCTTTCCAATTATCTGACTTTCCAAAGAGTTATCTTCTTACTCATAAATAGGAAAAAATATGAAAAGTTTTCTCCTATTAAAACAAGTGAGAAAAATGGTCAATTCCTGTAATTTCCAGTGACAGTGATAGGCATGTATACTAATTTTTTTAATTGTAGCTGTTTTGGTTAAGTTTTTAAAAATCATACACATTCATATTATAACTGCTACAGTAGTGCAAACTTATACCTTAGAAATGTTGGTCACAAAATAATTAATGAAAAACATTTCTTAGCATGTACTTAAAAATACATATACATGCAAACACATACACACACACTAAGACACACAAATTCCAAGGGGTACTCTGATTTGATAAAGCCATCTGGGAAGTTATAAACTCACAGTCATCAGAGAGTGATGTTTCTCATAAAAGTATTTTTCCCTTTATAACCCTCAAATCATATTTTTGGTAATTCAGTCTCCAGATAACTTTTGAAAACATTCCTGTTTTATAAACCAAAGTTTACCATTATTGTTGCAACTGCAGGGAAAAATACCAGACTGACTATTACATTTAGAGGGCAGAAAATTTGACCCATTTTTGAATTTGGTCACAATCAAAATGATGGTCTGAAAAAAGAAACAACTTAAGAAATATTGAAGAGCTACCCCATATTTTAACAGGCATGTGTTTTTAAAATAAATGTTATTGTATATGTTTGAGGTTTACTTCTCTTCTAATACAAAGGCATTGGTTGGCACAAACCAAGGAGACATATTTACTTATTATTTTTATTTTTAAAAACAGGGTCTCTCTATGTTGCCCAGGGTAGTCTCGAACTCCTGGCCTCATGCAGTCCTCCTGCTTTGGCCTCCCAAAGAGCTGGGATTACAGGCATGAGCCACCACACCTGGCCAAAAATACGTGTTTAGACGGCAGAACTTGGGAGCTGATGAAGAATTGCACTATCAACCACACCCCATCATCATCCACCTTTATTGACTGGATCATGTCAATGTGCTCCACTCTTTGCCAGAGAGTAGCAAATAAGATTTAGAACTAGCAAAACAGAGATAACAGAAAGCTCTATTACTTTTGTCATTTTTCTGCAAATTAGTCATTTGGCCATGTCTACAGACAACATCTAGCTTTGTTGTTTTCAATAAGCTAACAGAGGTCTGAGGCTGACTCTGTATTTGAAATGCTCTGTCTTTGTGAGTTTGGCAGATCACTTATCTCTTTGAACCTTAAGTTTCTCGTAAAAACAAAAACTGAGGCATAGGCAAGGACTTCATGACTAAAGCACCAAAAGCATTGGCAACAAAAGCCAAAATAGACAAATGGGACCTAATTAAACTCCAGAGCTTCTGCACAGCAAAAGAAACAGTCACTAGAGTGAATCAGCAACCAACAGAATGGGAAAATATTTTTGCAATCTACCCATCTGACAAAGGGCTAATATCCTTACAAAGAATGAAAACAGATTTACACGAAAAAAACTAACAAGCGCATTCAAAAGTGGGCAAGGGATCTGAATAGACACTTTACAAAAGGAGACATATATAAGGCCAAAAAACATATGAAAAAAAATGCTCTTCATCACTGGTCATTAGAGAAATGCAAATCAAAAGTACATTGAGATACCATCTCACACCAGTTAGAATGATGATCATTAAAAAATCTGGAGACAACAGATGCTGGAGAGGATGTGGAGAAATAGGAACACTTTTATACTGTTGGTGGGAGTGTAAATTAGTTCAACCATTGTGGAAGACAGTGTGGTGATTCCTCAAGGACCTAGAAATAGAAATTCCATTTGACCAAGCAATCCCATTACTGGGTATATATCCAAAGGATTATAAATCATTCTATTATAAAGTCACATGCACACTTATGTTCATTGCGACACTGTTTACAATAGCAAAGACCTGAAACCAACCCAAATGCCCATCAGTGATAGACTAGACAAAGAAAATGTGGCACATATACACCATGGAATACTTTGCAGCCATAAAAAATGATGCATTCATTTGTAGGGAAATGGATGAATCTGGAAACCATTACTCTTAGCAAAGTGACACAAGAACAGAAAACCAAACACCGCACATTCTCACTCATAGGCAAGTGTTGAACAATGAGCACAGGAGGGCACAGGGAGGGGAACATCATACACTGGGGATGTTGGGGGGTGGGGGCCTAGGGGAGGGATCAAGTTGGGAGTGTTACCCCTCCCTAGTTGGGAGGGGTAATACTGGGAGAAATGCCTGATATAGGTGATGGGGGGATGGAGACAGCAAACCACCATGGCATGTGTGTAACTATGCAATAATCCCACAAGATTTGCACATGTACCTCAGAACTTAAAGTACCATAAAAAAAAAAGAAAAAGAAAAAAGAAAATACCTTAAAAAAAGTATGACAACAATAGCATAAAGACGGAGTGAGGAGAAATGGAAGTGTTATGTAATACAATATGAAGGTAGACTGTAGTAAATTAAACATGTAGTCGATAAATTCTAAAACAATGAAAAAAGTAACTATCTTAAATAGTTGTTTTTAGCACTTCTATTCATTTTACATTTTACATATCAGAAAAATCAGACTCTAGAAATTACTACCTCATGGATATACAGTTAGTAAGCAGCAGGCACAAGTGTTACCATTTTGTCTTTGAACTTAAAATCCACTGCCATTTCTGTCATGCAACCCTATGCTGACTACTATTCCAGGCAGAAGCACTTTCATTTGTTCTGTTTACCAAGAGACTAGAATAAACACTGTGTTAGGTGCCACGGATACAGCAGTGACAAGAGTACCCTGGTTTCTGTCCTTACACAGTTTATAGTATGGTGAAAACCACAGAACCATATTATACTCTTAAGATAATAGTTGTTTCTCAGCTGAAAATCACTCCCCTCTCACTTCTCCCTCTCTCATTCCTTTAGAACTTCTTCCTACTCCATTCTGCAGTTTTCCAATAGGTTACAAATTTGTACCTCCAACCACAATCCTGTGTAAAGCCTTCCAGAAGGATGATCTCCAAGCTAGCAAGACTAGAATGTAATCTATTGAAATGTGTTAATTCGTGCAAAGAAAAAAATCTATCAAGTATCAGAAGGATTTGTTGACTTAGCATGTAATCAGAATGACACTTAGATTTCAGTATAAGATCCATATATTTTCCAAAAATATCATTGTTAAATATCAATTATTGAACATTCTCTATATGCCAACAATATATTAAGCATTCTATATGCATTATCTCATTTAATCCTCCCAGAAACCCTTCCATAAATAACAGTAGTATTTATATAAGCTTTTGATACCTAATCTATAAAATAGATGATAATAGTATTATTATCTATTATTATCATCTAATAATACTATTATTATCTATTATTATCATCTAATAATACTACTATTATATTATATTAATAATTATATATAATTATTATATAATTATATTATTATTACTATTATTAGATGATAATAATAGATAATAATACTATTATCATCTATTTTATAGATTAGGAATCTAAAGCTTAGTAAGTAAGGGTAGGTAACTCTCCCCAAATCATACATTCAGCAGAGTACAGATTTCAACTCAGATCTAATTAATCCCTGTATCCACCTTCTGAACTATATGCTTGCTTTCTTTTTGGGGCAGGTACTGCCTATAAACATATCGATCGTACAATTACCTTTTTCCTGAGAACAAAATATTTAATAGCTGATGGCTAAGATGCCTACCCTACACTGTGTTTGAATGGACATAGTTCATGTTTACTTTTTTTGTGTGTATGTGTATAAAATTATCTTCTTTCCATCAAAAAATCCTCCCTTTTGATAGGTAAAAAAAATACTCTGATCTAATAGTTACTATCTTACAATTAAAAGTTCAGAGGCTAACATTATTTTCCTCATTTCCAGGCTCTTGGGGGAACCTCATACCTCACAATAGGTCTCATATACTTACTTTGAATTTTTTCAGTTATTAGTGAGGACTTCTGAGAATCACTGATTTCTCCTCATCATGAGCATCCGAGCTTCACCAATCCATGCCACATCCTGTCAAAGTCAGTTTCTTAGTGGTTTCATATCTATTCTTTCCTTTGGTTTCTTACAGTTACAAAGTTCAGGTCATTTGTTGCTTGAAATGGTTTCTTCTACTGGTTTCCCAACTGCCCCAATTTTTTTTTTTAAGATGGAGTCTCACTGTGTTGCCCAGGCTAGAGTGCAGTGGTGTGATCTCGGCTCATGTAATCTCTGCTTCCCAGGTTCAAGCAATCCTCGTGTCTCAGGCTACTAAATAGCTGGGACTACAGGTGCATACTACCACGCCTGGCTAAATTTTGTATTTTTAGTAGAGATGGGTTTCACCATGTTGGCCAGGTTGGTCTTGAACTCCTGATCTCAGGTGAACCGCCTGCCTTAGCCTCCAAAACACTGGTATTACAGGCGTGAGTCACCCCACTCAACATCCAATGTTTTATTTCTCAGTCCATTCTTCATGTGGACCAGCCATGGAGACCAAATGTCACCCCAAAGTTCCAATTTCTTTCTTGGCATCTTATAGTCTATGGAATAAAGTCCAAGTTTCTTTTCTTCTTTGTTATTCAAGGACCTCCGAATTATGACCTTCATTCACTACTCCAGTACTGCCTTTCACCACATTCCCCTATGCACCCCCTGAAGAGAAATGGGCAGGTCAGAAACCAGGGGGTTGGCACCTCAGACTCCAAAAGAGAACATCAGAATTGGTACAAGAGGAAGAGTGGAAATGCAGAAGAAACCCAAGGTTGGTTGCTAGGAGTTTTAATATGAGATATCAAGAAGACATCATCAGGGGAGAAATCAAGGATAAAATTTTAAATAGTTAGAAAAGGATGGGACATGGAAGATCAACATCCAAATCCCTACCACATGCCAGAACCTGCATACCATTATACCAATGTTATTTATTTATCCCAACAACTCTTTAAAATAGGAATCAATATTTACATTTTAACAATGTAGCGAGAGGCTCAGAGACATTAAGCAACTTGTTCAAGTTCTCATAGCCAGTAAGTAGCAGAGCCAGGAGACCTACTAAAGCCTAAAATGATGAGGCAAGAGGAATAATGGTAAATTATTGACAAGTCTATCTGACAACTCCAAGGTTAGCAGTTACCTGGCTCAGTGTTTCTGAAATGTTGCATGCTTTCTAGGAAGGAAAGAGAGAGCAGCAGGCCTTCAACCACTTACCTTGCTTACTAAAGGGCATTCCAGAAAAGAGGTATAAGACCAGCCAAAATTCCCTGTCAACATGAGTGACTCCCTGGAAAATACACTAGTGGTATTACAGGAAAAGTTCTTAATGGAATGCTTTTTGCAAGATATATCTGATATGTCTAGGATTGCTTATAGTCAACAAACCCGGAATCCATGGGCATATGGGGGCATGGCTCCCTGAAAAATGCCACATAAGCTACAAATACATGAAGTGGCCAAAATAAGTTTTCTTTGGGTTGGTAGCTCTCCCTCAGGTATTGCTTGGAGAACTCATCCATTAAATCTGGGCAAGTGAATTTAGAAAGGACTGGATCTCCTGCTTTACGACTTGTAACCCTGAGAATATTTATAAAATTCAATATTGACTAAGGTCTCCAAATCCTGTGAGTTTGTTAGCCAATACAATCCTTAGAGCTATCTCATATACCTGGTTGTATTGTGCAGCATCTTTAGGAAGCATATTTCCAAAAGTAGAGTTTAAAATATGGTACAAGTAGTCTATTTCAGAGGTGATCTCATGAAGCAGGAGTGAGGGAGCAGAGACAATAAGACAACAAAGTAGGAAAAGCCAAAATAAGAATGCACTATCAATGACATCACTACAGGTTACAAGGGCTCCATTCCACCAGGACTTCTGAAGACATGTATAGACTACTTCACAGAATGGACCACCTGAAGAGTGGGAGGTGGGAGCACATATTCACTGACTCCCAATCCCCAAGGGTTACCGACTGCCTTTAGGGCCCTTAGCTCCCCAGTATCTGCAGGTAGTGCTAGTCCATGGGTGAAGTAGGCAGCCACAGCATCAAAGGAGGCCCTGGGGAACACCTGCACAAACTTGCACCAAATTGTTCAGTGCAGCTGATAGCAGAAGTGGGTCCAGAGGGCATGACACAGGACACTGGAGTGAACTGCCATAATGACAATACCAGTATGCTTCCTGTTACTTAAACGTATCACATTCTTTTTCACTTTCAGGTCTTTGCTTATGAATTTCACTTCGAAAGCCCCTTGTCTCTTTATTATGCCAACTGAAATTATATTCATTCATCACAGTTTGAGTTGAAATGCCACCTCCTTCCAGATTTTAATCAGATTTTTTATTGATTTGCTACAGCATGTTTTTTAACCTCTATTACCGAATTATTTTCATCCCCCTTTGTGGTTTAGGTCAGTTACTATATTCCACTTAATAGGCATAAACTAATGCAAATATGCACATCTTTTCTTTTGTTGTCATGGGTACATAACATGTAGCCCCATATATTCCAGTTTTACCACTTGGTAGTAATGTTCTAATTGAGTTTAAAAAGATTACTAGAATTTGGTGTTCCAAAGCTCACTCTAGAGCTTAAGTAAGTTTCTCATTTTAACTTCCATAAAAAAGTCTGAGTTCCCTGAAAGGCTGGGCAATTTGCAAAGTTCCTAGTGTGCACATGTATAAAAACATGATGGTAGGGGGTAGGGTAGGGATGGAATTTCTGGAAATCTGGGAGGAAAACCGTTTATTATGAATTCATTATCAGTGTTGAGTTCATTGTAGTTTTCCAGTAGAGCTATTCTTAGTTTTCAGTGATAAGTTATTATAGCAGTCCCCCTCATCTGTGGTTTAACTTTCCAGTGGTTTCAGTTATCCAAGATCCAAAAATATTAAGTGGAAAATACCAGAAAAAAATCATACATAAGTTTTAAATTGCATGACGCTCTGAGTAGTGTGATGAAATCTCGTCATCGCACTCCATCCCACCCTAGATGCGAATTCTCCCTGTTTCTGTTTCCACGCTGTAGATGCCACTCATCCTGTTAAGTCATTTAGTAGCTGTCTTGGTGATCAGATTGACTGCCACAGTACTGCAGTGCTTGGATTCAAGTAACCAACATCAACTTGGGTGGCTGTGGATTGTTTATTGAACCCTGTGGAATTCTGGCCTTTAATTTTCTATTAACTAAACATAAGTGGCTCATACATGCCTATGTAATCGTCTCTTTATCAATGTCCAAACCTCCATACTGGAAAGTGGGAATGGATGGGGTTGTAGGCTATGACATCTTTTATTCTGCTGCAGTGAATCCTGGTTAAAAAAAAGTGTGGGTGTCAGGCTTTTGTATATATACTCTTCTACTAGCCTGTAACTGCCTCAGGGTACTGAGACCACATCCTGCTTATCACAGTACTCTCACAGAGCTAGGTTCAGGGGTTTATAATTAATTAGGAAATATTTGCTAAGCTGCCTTTTTGGAAGCCTTACCAGAGTTACATATTGGTTCATTTATTTATTGAGTACCTACTCGCTATCAAGTCTGGAAGTAGATACTGGGGATTTCACAGTGAAAAAAATGAGGTCTCCACCTTGTTGTTCTAATGGGGAAGACAGTAATAAATAAACTAGTACACATAGAGTATGTCAGTTTCCAATAAGGACTATGGAATAAAAATAAAGCATGACAAAGTGATAGTGAGTAATAAGGAAGGGAAGTATTATTTTAGAAAGGGTGGTTAGGGAAGGCTTCTCACAAAAGATACCATTTAAGCTGGGTTGAGTGAAGTAGAAATAGGAACCATGCATACATCTAGGGGAAGAGCATGCCAGACAGAATACTTCAGAAGATTGTGTGAAAAGTCAAAAGGAAGATTCATTCCTCTGCTATAGTGTATCTTTTAATGTAATCCAAGACATTTATTAAAAGGTGGGACCTCTAGACTGTAAAACTCAATAGGAACCACATGCTAGGCTCAGAGCATGAGGTTTATCTTCACGGAAGTCAGGTTTTGGTTTGCACAAAATAGTTCTCAGTTAAGTCTAATCATTATGGCTCTGATGTCTATAAGAATTTCTAAATGATCATGTCCCCAGCTTAAGACTGAGATATTAGGACTAAGCCATCCATATGGTGATGAGGGCTTATGCTACTGTCTTTGCAAAAATAAATATGCAAACCTTCCCTATCTCATAATCAAGAATAGTTGGTTTTGGGGGGAAAACAAAATCATGTGCTAAGCTTAAATCGCTCTAAAAGCAAGCTGAATTGCCACTTTAAAAAATTAAAATTAGTCATTCATGAGAGAGAGAATATAAATGCATATGTGTGACTACTTAAAAGCTTCATTACACTTATGTGCTTTTTTGGAGACAATTTAGTTGCTGCAAGAAGCTGCTTGTAAAACAGCTCTTTACTTGTAATACAGGCTTGATTGTCACCATCAAAAACCTCCTGTGACCTAACAAAGAAGAAAAAGACAAGTAATACTAGCATTACTCCTCTTGTACTTAAGAATGCATTTTTAAAAAACACCACATATGAGTTAATACAACGTTATATCCATAAGTGAGCATTCACAGCTAAGGGTCAGCAATATGATAGAAAAAGTAAAGAGATTATGTTGAGAAAAAATGGGTAGTCGACGGGAAAATCAACCTTGTTTATAATAATATTCTAGTGATCAGCAGGTATATAACTCTCTCAGCTATGGTCATTAACAGCATTCATTTCAATCTTAACGTCTATATTTGCAAACCACTTGAAAGTAAAATTACTTTTCAATTCAACTTTCAATTTGCTTTTAGATCTTCATTTTTGATTGACAATTTTTTTCCCATAATGGCAACACCATGAGAATTTGAGTAAATGGTAGCTCCCATCCAAGAGTGTAGGTAAACTCATCTACTCAGATTACCTATTCACTTTTTTTCTGTATGTACAATCATTTGCAAATGCTCACTTCAGGTTAGAATGAACCTGCAAAACTAATATCAGACTTCTAATGATTTGATTCATTTATTAGAATCATTTGTTCTTTAGGCCAAAATGGTTTCTATTTTTCCTCATGATGACCTAAAAATTACCAAATTAGAATGCACATTTTCAGTGATAGTATCAAATATCTCTAGGTACAGTTACATGGAAATAGTGAGATTGCGAAACAGCATCTTTAAATATGTACAATGATGTTTCAATATATAATATCTGGCTGTGTACTCGACAGCCAATAGAGGATGGTTCTGTGGCTTCTCTTCATTCTAATGTTTCAGAATTAGTATAGGGAATTTCATTCCATTAGTTTGAGGATTCTTCTGTCCTTAAAAGAGTAGCAATTCTGAACCCAAGATACTTTAGTGTGCTTGTTAAAATACACTGTAGCTCATTTTCTTTTTTTAATGGTTAACATTCTTTAAAATGCGTATTTTATACCTATGATTTTAAATTAATAACTGGTGCTCTTGGGACCTTTCTTTGCCTATCATTTGATTTCTTTTTTAAAAACGGCTTTATTTCAGAACTCACCACTATATAATTCATTAAGGTAGCAAAAAAACACTGTACCCCCCAAAACTATTGAAATAAAAAACTAAAAAAAAACTTTACCGAGGTATAATTTACATGCCACAAAATTTATCACCTTTAGTGTAAAATTCACAGATTTTTAGTATATTTAAGACTTATGCAACCATCACCAGAATCCAGTTGTAGAACATTCTCATGATCTCAAAAAGATCCCTCAGACCAAGAGGGGCAGAACAAGAGGGAAGAACAAAAGGTTTCACTGATCATCCCCTCTACACGGACACCAATTTAACAACTATCTCCACAGAAAAAAGCACCCTCTTAAGAACCAAAACATCAGGTGAGCACGTATAATACCTGGTTTTAACTTCATATTTCTGAAAGAAGCACTGAAGAGGTAAAAAAAACAGTCTTAAATCACTGATGCCAACCCTCCCCCATGTTCGGTTGTGGCAGCATGGTACAGACAGCATTTCTGTGTGTCAGGCAGAGGGAACAGCCAGCAATTGTGAGGCATTTAAATCAGTGTTGTCCTTGTAGAAGAAAGCAAAATCCTGGACCAAACTCGCTGATACCCACCCATGGAGGGAGTATTTAAACCAGCCCTAGCCAGAAGGGAATCACTGATCCCAGCGACTGGAGCTTAAGTTCCTGCAAGCCTCGCCACCATGGGCTAAAGTGCTCTGGGACCCCAAATAAACTTCAACAGCAGTCTAGGCCACATGGTCTGCAACTCCTAGGCAAGTCCTAGTGCTGAACTGGGCTCAGAGCCAGTGAACCAGGGGGGCATGTGACCTCTTGAGACACCAGGCTGCATGGTTTGGAGCTCCTTTCCTTCTGCTTGAGGAATATTGGGGAGGACTTTGTCTTGCACCTTGGATACCAGCTCGGCCGCAGCGGGATAGGCCAACAGTCAGAGGCATGAGGCCCCCTTTCCAGGTCCCAGCTCCTGGATGACCTTTCCAGACACATTCTGGGCTAGAAGGAAGCCCGCTGCCTTGGAGGAAAGACCCAGATTGGGCAGGATTCTTCACCAGCTAACTGAAGAGCCCTTTGGCACTGAATAACCAGCAATATACCAAGACACTACATTGAGGGCTTTGGGTGAGACTGAGACTTGCTGACTTCGCATAAGATTAGTATATACCCAGTTGAAGTGGCTAGGGGGTGAGACTTCTCCTGCTTGAGAAAAATGAAATGAAAAGTAATGGGACTTTGTCTTGCATCTTAGGTACCAGGTTGGTTACAGGGGCGAAGAGCACCAACCATGTTCTTGGGGTCCCCGATTTCAGGACTTGGCTCTTGGATAGCATTTCTGAACCTTCCTTGGGCCAGAGGGGAGCCCACTTCCCTGGAGGGTGAGTCCCAGACTAGGCAGCATTCACCACAAGCTAAATGAAGAGTACTTGGGTCTTAAGGGAACATGAGCAGCAGTCTAGGAGTACTCACAGTGGGCAGGAGGTGGCTGCAGCCACAGGGAAAGACTCTTCTGCCTTTGGAAAGGGGAGAGTAGAGTGGGAAAAGACTATATCTTGTGGTGTGAGTGCATCTCAGCTGCAATATAATAGAACACCAGGTAGACAGCAAAGGATTTTGACTTTAGTCCCTGGCTCCTGCTCTGGACTGGCACAGAACCTGGAGGAACTTGCCACCTGGAGGGAAGGCAATTCACTGGTGCACAAGCTTCTGCACAGCAAGGGAAATGTATTAGTCCATTCTCACACTGCTAATAAAGACATACCTTAGACTGGGTAATTTATACAGGAAAGAGGTTTAATTGACTCACAGTTCACCTCAGTGGGGGAGGTCTCAAGAAACAATCATGGCAGAAGGGGAAGCAAACATATCCTTCTTCAAGTGGCGGCAGCAAGGGGAAGAATGACTGCCCAGCAAAGGGGTAAACTCCTTATAAAACCACCAGATCTCATGAGAACTCACTATCATGAGAACACAATGGGAGAAACCGTCCCCATGATTCAATTATTTCTACCTGGTCTTTCCCAGGACACATGGGGATTATGGAAACTACAATTCAAGATGAGATTTAGATGGGGACACGGCCAAACCATATCAGGAAACAATCAACAAAGTGAAGGGGTAATTCACAAAAATGTGAGAAAATATTTGCAAACTATCCATGTGACAAGGGACAAATAATTAGAATATATAAGGAGCTCAAACAACTCTATAGGAAAACATCTAATTATCTCATTTAAAAATGGGCAAAAGATTTGAACAAACTTTTCTCAAAAGAAGATAAACAAATAGCAAACACACATATAAAAAGGTGCTCAATATCACTGATCATCAGAGAAATGCAAATCAAAACTACAGTGAGATATCTTACCCCAGTTAAAATAGTTTATATCCAAAGGATAGCAATAACAAATGCTGGTGAAGATGTGGAGAAATGGTAACCCTTATATATGACTGTTGGAAATGTAAATTAGTACAGCCACTATGGAGAACAGTTTGGAGGTTCCTCAAAAAACTAAAAATAGAGCTGCCATATGATCCAGCAATCTCACTGCTGGGTATATACCTAGAAGAAGGTTAATTAGTATAGCAAAGAGATATCTGAACTCCCAAGTATGTTGCAGCACTGTTCACAAGAGCCAAGATTTGGAAGCAATCTAAGTGTCCATCAACAGATTAATGGATAAAGAAAATGTGGCACCTATATACAATGGAGTATTATTCAGCCATAAAAAAGAATGATACTTAGTCATTTCCAACAATATGGACGGAACTGGAGGTCAATTTATTAAGTGAAAAAAGCCAGGCACAAGACAAACATTTAATGTTCTGATCTATTTGTAGGATCTGAAAATCAATGCAATTGAACCCATGGAGACAGAGTAGAAGGACAATTACTAGAGGCTGGGAAGTGTAGTGGGCAGGTGGTGAGGACACGGAATGGTTAATGATTGCCAAAAAAATAGAACAAATGAATAGTACTTAGTATTTGATAGCACACAGGGGGACTATAGTCAATAATAACTTAATTGTACATTTAAAAACCAAAGCATAATTAAATTTTGTGGAAAACAAAGAATATGCTTGAGAGGATAAGTAACCTGTTTTCCATGATGTAATTATTACATATTACACACACCTATATCAAAACATCTCATGTATACCATAAATATATATGCCCATTATGTACCCACAAACTTTTAAAAAAATTATTTTAAAAAGTCCCTTATGCCTGTTTGCAGACAACCCCTACACAAACTCCCAACCTCAGACAATACCAATCTGGTTTTGGTCTCTAAACTGACCTTGTCTGGAAATTTTGTATACATGTAAAATACATATATAAAATATTTTGCATCTGGCTTCTTTCACTTAGCATAATGTTTTAAGATTCATTCATGTTGTAGAATGTATCATAACTTTTTATTGCAGAATAGTATTCCAGTATACGGATATATCACATTTGGTTGATCAATTCACTAAACGAATTGATGGAACTGTAGGCTGTTTCCACATTTGGCCAACCTGAATGATGCTGCTATAAGCATTCATGTTCAACTCTTCATGTGGACATGTTTTCACTGTACATAGGTACATATCCAGGAAAAGTGGCAGCACTGTTTCACATTCTACTAGCAAAATGTGAGAGTTTCCATTTTTTCACATCCTCACCAACACCTGATATTCTCTATTTTTTTTTTTTTTTATCACAGCCATTATACTGGGTAAGAGGCAGTATCTCATTTTGGCTTTAATTTACATTTCCTTAATGACACATAGTATTGAAAATATTGTCATGTGCTTTTCAGCCCTCTGTCCATTTTTTCTGTGGAATTCCTATTCAAATCTTTTACCAAATTTTAAACTGGATAATATATTTTCTTATTATTAATTATAATTTTAAGAGTTTTAAAATATTTTGTGTACAAGAACTTTATCATATATGTGATTTGCAAATATTTTCACCAGTCTGTGGTTTGTTTTCATTTACTTAATGGTGTCTTTTGAAACACAACATTTAAAAATTTTGATGATGTCCAATTTATCATTTTTTTCTTATACTAACTGTATATTGTTATTATATTTACAAATCTTTTCAATAACCCAGGGTCATAAATATTTCCTTCTATTTTTCTTCTAGAAGTTTTATAATTTTAACTCTTATTTTTTTTTTTTTGAGATGGAGTTCCACTCTTGTTGCTCAGGATGGAATGCAATGGGGCCATCTCAGCTCACTGCAACCTCCACCTTCTGAATTTGAGCAATTCTCCTGCCTCAGCCTCCCAAGTAGCTGGATTACAGGAATGTGCCACCATGCCTGGCTAATTTTGTATTTTTAGTAGGGATGCGGTTTCACCATATTGGTCAGGCTGGTCTTGAATTGCTGGCCTCAGATGATCTGCCCACCTCAGCCTCCCAAAGTGTTGGGATTATAGGGGTGAGCCACTGTGCCTGGCCAAAGTCTTATATTTGAGTCTAAAATCCATTTGAGTTTATTTTTGTTTATGGTGTGAGGTAAGGTTCTAAATTAAATTTTATATATGTGAATATCCAAAGGTCTCAGCACCATGTTTTGAAAAAAATTTATTCTTTTACACATTAAACTGCTTTAGCACTTGTCAAAAATCAACTGGCTATAAATGTAAGGATATGTTTCTCAATTCTCCATGCTGCTGCATTGATCTTCATGTCCTCTTCATGCCAGTAACATACTGCCTTGATTACTGTAGCTTTATCATAAATTCTGGAATCACTAAGTCTAAGTCTGCCACGTTTGTTGTTCTTTTATAAAACTGTTTTACCTTTGAATTCCATATAAATTTTAGGATCAGCTCATCAATTTTGACAAAAACGACTGTAAGTGCTTACTGAGATTTTTCTATCAAAAAAATCTAATAAATTTGCAGAGGATTGTCATCACAGCAATATTGAATCTTCCAAATTAGTGTATCTCCATTTATTTAGATGTTTAATTTCTCTCAGCAGTGTTTTGAAATTTTCCACATACAAATCTTGCATTACCTTTGTTAAATTTATTCCTAATTTAAATAAATTTATTTCATTCTTTTGATGATGTTATTATTACTGGGATTGGAATTGTTTTCTTAATTTCATTTTTGAATTCCTCTTTAGTAGTAGAAATGCAATTATTTACACTATAATTGACTTTCATATTCTGCACCTTTGCTGAACTTGTTCATTCCTTTTAGTAGTTTAAAAAATGCATTACACTGGATTTCCTATGAACAGATGTTTATGATTAAAGACAGCTTTCCTTTTTCCTTTGCAATGTGAATGACTTATGTTATTTATTTTTCTTGTCTTAATGCATTATCCTAGAGTACAATGGTAAATACAAATAATGAGTGAAGTCATCCTTGTTTTGTTCCTAATCTTAGAGAGAAAGCAGTCAGTCTTTGACCATTTAGTATTATAAGCTATATGTTTTTAACAGCTTTCCTTCTTATCCTAGTTTATGGAATGTTTTTGTCAGAAAAGGATGTTAGATTTTGTCTTATGTTTTATCTGTCCCTATTGTGGTGATCATGTGTTTCTCGTTCTTCATTCTACTAACAGGGCATATTACATTAATTAATTTTTGAATATAGACCCAACCTTTCATTCCTGGGATAGATCCCACTTGGCTGTGGTATATAATAACTTTTGTGTGTTTCTAGATTTTGTTTTCTAATATTTTTGTTGAAGATTTTTATATCTGTATTCATAATGAATATTAGTCTGCAGTTTTCTTGTGATGTCTTCATTGTCTTTGGTATCAGGATAATAGTGGCCTCATAAAACAAATAAAACTGTACCTCTGCCAGGTGCGGTGGCTCACACCTGTAATCCCAGCACTTTGGGAGGCTGAGGCAGGCCAATCACCTGAGGTCAGGAGTTCAAGACTAGGCTGGCCAATATGTCGAAACCCCATCTCTACTAAAAGTACAAAAATTAGCTGGGCACCTATAATCTCAGCTACTCAGGAGGCTGAGGCAAGAGAATCGCTTGAACCCCGGAGACAGAGTTACAGTGAGCCAAGATGGCGCCACTGCACTCCAGCCTGGGCAATAAGAGTGAGACTGTCTCAAAAAAAAACAAAAACAAAAACTGTAAATCTCCTTTTATATTTTCTTAAATATTTGACATTTGATATATTTCAACAGTGAAGCAACCTGGGCTAGAATTTTTCTTGGTGGGAAGATATTTAAATTACTAACTTACTTTCTTTACTTGTTATATGTCTACTGAAATTTTCTATTTTCTTCTTGATTCAGTTGTGACAGTTTCTACCTTTGAAGGAATTTTTCCATGTCAATAAGTTGTCTATGTAGTTGGCATAAAGTTCAATTTCTAAAGAGTTATAAGGAATATACTCCTGTTTTACTGATTTTTGTCATTTGTGTCTTCTCTCTTATTTTCCTGGTCAGTTTAACAAAAGTTTGTAAGTTTTGTCCATCTTTTCAAAGAACCAATTTTGCTCTCATTGATTTACTGCTCTGTTTTTACTCTTTTCTGATCTGTGACTTCTACTCCAGTATTTTCCTTCTGCTTTCTTTGCCTATAGTTTGCTGTTCTCTTTCTAGTTTCTTAAAGTGGAAGCTTAGGTTATTGATTTGGGAATCTTTCTTCTTTCTTAACATAGGAATTTAAAACTACAAATTTCCCTTTAGCCACTACTTTGGCTACATTGCATTTTGGCATGCTGCACTTTTTTGTTTTCATTCAGTTCTGATCTTTAAAATATTTTCCTTATAATGTATCCTTTGATCCACTGGCTAAGCCACATACTGTTTAATTTATAAGTATGTGAGGATTTCCTCATTTATTTCTGACGTTTATTTCTAATTTAATTCCATGATAGTCCGTCTTTGTATAATTTCAATAATTTTAAATTTATTGAGATAAATTTCATGGCCTAGCATTAAGATCTCTCCTAGAGACAATTCCATGCGGACTGAAAGAGAATCTGTATTCTGAGATTTGAGACCACAAATTCTCTGTTCAGTATTTCGTTATTACTTTAATTTTAAGCTTGACTTCCTAGGGGTCACTACTGTGTTAGCAAGGCTTAGTGGTCACCAACAATTGGTCAGAGGCTGTGCTCACTTTATACTAGTAAAGTCTCCACGCTTGCTGATGTATCTATGTGTTGGTTATGGGACAATTCATATCTCAGGCAATGAATGAGCCTGGCTCAGCTTTTACTTTCTGCTAGACCCTCTTGTGTCTTCTCTTTAACTGTAGAAGGCCTGTCATTTAACCAGAAATGTACTGATAGCAGGGGCTGTTTTCAGTCTCTCCAGAATGTGAGCATATAGCCTTCCAGGCCCCCAGGAATATGCAGGTACTTACTGAAGCTCACTATGGCTGACTTCTCTGGAGAGGCTAATATGCCCCAACCCGGATCTCAAACTCTGGCCAGCTGTGATGTTGGCCTTTTCTATTCGTATACTACCAATATTGCTAAGGTTTCAACATATGCAGAGGCATGGGGTATTTCCACTGTACTCCAAATCAAGTCAGCTGGCTCTGGCAATGGAGCTGCTGATGTTCACTGACTGCACTAACAGAGCTGGGGAAAAAAGGAGGGACTGCAGCAGCCCCAGATTAAGCTGCCATAGGCTTCCATACTTCTTCCCAAGGTTCAGTCGTGTGTGTGTGTGTGTGTGTGTGTGTGTGTGTGTGTGTGTGTGTGTTTAGTAAATGCTTCTTAATCTGTTGTAAGAGTTGAGGTCCATTATCCTGAAATGGTTATTATTGACTATTTTATCCAGTTTTACTATTGCTTTCTTTGGAAGAGAATTTGCTGAGTTCCTTACTCTACCATTTTGTAATTCCTGCCACCTCTCATTTTAATCTGTCTTATTTTCCAGTCTTTTGCTCAAATCACAAGAATACTTGTGATCACAGCATGATCAAATGTAACATCTCATCGTTAATTATCCTGAAACCAAGGATGAATGTGGCCCTAGTACCCTTGGGAAAGACAATAAACTAAAAATGATTTTTATATATTCCCTTAAAGACCCATTAGATGGTAACAGAGAAACCTCAAAATAAAAACCATTGTTTTTTTTAATCCACCTTCCAGAATTTTTAAGACACTTTCATTATTCATAAAAAGTAATGTATGCTCATTTTGGAAAATCTGGAAAACACAGAAAAGAGGAAAGAAAGATTAAATACCTACAAAATCATCCAAATCCTATGTAAACTAAAAATAAAATCCTAAGCCCCACAACTGATTGAACAGATTACCTCTTGGCTAAGAGGAACCCAGAGAAACCTTAAAACTGAGTTTACAGCCATGACAGGACAGGAGGTCAGACACACCTCGATATGCCCCTCCCTTTTGCAGTTTACACACAACTGACCAGCATTTATGTTAAAATAGAGGTGATAAGACTGACAGAACAGACTTTTTATGGAATAAGATACCGAATTATAGATAGGACCTAAGGCCATGTCAGGCGAGGGTTAAGTTACGCACCACTACACTTAAAGAATGAACTAAGTTCTCGCTGCCACAAGGTTTTTATTTTTCTCTAGCAGTTAAACAAGCACTGGCCTTGAGATAAGCAACACTGAAGCAGCTGCAGCTTGCCAACCACCTGACAGGTTCTGAGTTCCTTATTTCACATGTCATAACTATAGCTTCAATCAGACAAGAGACTGATTTCAATAACCTTCTCCTATTAAGAAGACTACTGACTATGGACTGGTTCTGGCCAGTTTAGAGAGGCTGGTCACTGAAATGCCTTCATGTCTTGCAAAGACCTTTTGCAGTACAGGGTCTAATTGTAATATATTTGAATGTCAAGTCTCCACCCCAGGGTGGGCATATAACATGTATGTTTCCTTATCACTCATGCACATGACCTTTTCATGAGTATTCATAGCTCCTCCTATATCTTGTTGAATATGTATATTTGGCTAACCTGGTCCACTTAAATTCCTGTCTAATCCCTTCCTTCCTTGAAGTGCTTGCTTTGGGTTTTAAGCTGGAGGCGGTGCTCCTGCCTGTGGCTTGTCATCCCCTTCTTAAGAAATAATGTTCTCTTTTCTAAATTTATAAATGTTGTGATTTTTAAGTTAACACCTACCATTTACTAATAATAATTTGAACAATTTCTTTACATATTTTTGGTTTTGTGTGTATATCAAATTGCACACACATTTTTGTGTCATGCATTCATGACAAAATATTTCTAACCTAAAACGGAACCATAATTAACATACCTCCCATTACATTTTGGTGATTGCATCATTGTAAACTAATTTTTGCAGGTATTTCTATGATAGGTTGCTAGATACAGACTTGCCTGTCCAAATGGTATGGACAGTCTAACACAACAGTGGACACCTGAAACCACTATTGACATATTTTCTAAAAAGGTTCGGTCCAACCTACTACTCACATACTACATCTTTGGAATTTAATTCTATTTTCAATTTCATTTCTTTGCTTACCAAGATTTGCATTTATTTGTGTTTTATATGCTCTTCATCCATGAAATTTGTGTTTATACCGCTACCATTTCTACTAAAAGGGTCACAGTGGTTCTTCCTGTCCAGGGATCTGCAACATCCATCCAGAGAGGTTGGTACTATGAGCTGAGCTGCTATTTTACAAATAAAGACACCAAGGCTCAGAGGTGTTAAGCTGCTGAGTCATAAACCCAGTAAATGGTGGCAATAGGTTTCAAACCTAGATTTTATCAGACTCTAAAAATCTATGTTTTTCCATTGTATTTCTTTCCATAGGTGAAGTAATCTAAAATAATAAAATGATTATTTGTTTACTTCTGATTTTAAAAGAGTGAAAAACATGAGCATTTGGGGATAAGTGGAAGCATGAAACTTTCTTGTACTTATGGCATTTAAACAGTGTTAAACCTCAATAATTCTTTTTTTTTTAATTGTTCAAAGTTCAGGCTAAAGTTTAGGTTCTGGAGACAAGGGTATTGAGTTCCAGTCTCAGATGTGCCACATTCTTTTTTTTTTTTTTTTTTTTTGCCAACCACCGTGAGCTTAGAAGCTCACGTCGGCCTCGAACTCATGGCCTCGCCTTCGCAAGCGCCAGGACATTCGGCCGGGGCCTGCAGGCTCAGGTTGGCCTCGAACTCATGGCCTCG
>CAUYOR010073051.1:0-21347 GCA_963573925.1 Callimico goeldii | reverse complement strand
GGGATTACAGGCACGCGCCACCATGCCCAGCTAATTTTTTGTATTTTTAGTAGAGACAGGGTTTCACCATGTTGACCAGGATGGTCCCGATCTCTTGACCTCGTGATCCACCCGCCTCGGCCTCCCAAAGTGCTAGGATTATAGGCGTGAGCCACCGCGCCCGGCCCGGTACTCGTATATTTCTACAAATTATTCAGTGTATTTGTTCTTGGATAATCTGTTCCTGTATAAATTCAGCTCAGAAGCAACACACAAAATTGCCTGTGTGCCCACTTACACTCGCTATCACCCTGCTGTGCATAGCAATTATTCAACCTCTTATAAAATATTTTGTGAGCTTTATATGAAGTAGAATATATATTATTTATTTTGTTTCTGATTTGTTAAAAGTAGGCACCATTATATTTATAATATACATATATGTTATGGAGTCGAGGTGCAGGTTATTTATTCTAATTGTTTTATATAGTACTAAATTGAATTGCATGTACCATTGTGCATTTCTTCTTTCAACAATTGACATACAATTGTCTTCTTTCTAGATTTGTTGAATACAGTCAGTGGTACTGTAAACATTATTTTCCACGTCTTTTGGTGAATATATGATCTCACTTCTATTGATTGTACACTTGGGAGTGTCAACATTGAGCCAGAGCATACAAATATATTTAGCTTCATTAGATATATCCAAACAGTCTAAAGTTGAGGTACTAATTTCTAGCTTTATCATCAAACTGTGAGAATCTCATTTTTTTATTTTAATTTTCTTTTACTTTGGCTATTTTGATGCATGTTTGTGTGTGTGTGTGTATGTGTGGTATGTTATGTTTTTTTAGTCATGTTTTTAAAATATACACGAAATAAAATACACGATTTTAATGATATAGATTTTTTAAAAGATGTATACTTTCATGTAACAGTGCAAAGAATTGTAATATTTTCAAGATAATAATTTTGACTCTTTCAGCCATCTTTAGAAGTTTTCTCATGCCTCATCCCAATCAATTCCTATACCCAAATCTCAGGGACAGTCAACGTGTCATTTGTATTCTATCACTGCAGATTTAACTTTGTTTTTCTAGAGATTGACTTAATTGCAACCATCACTATGTACCTTATTGTACTGGCTTCTTTTAGAGGTACAGTTTTTTATATTGATTTGTACTTTTATATGAATCAATATAAAATATATCAGTAGTCTGTTTCATTGTTGAGTATCCTTTCATTGTATTGATATATAAACTACTTCAGCTATTTAGCATATGCTGGTATTTTGGTTATTTATAGTTTTTGGCTATTGCAAATTTCCGCCAGCATTTGGTATTTGGGCAGTAAGTTTGAGCTTTGACATCTGAATAAAGTTTATATCTTAAAGAATTGAAAAGGTGTCCTCAGATTTTTTAAAAATGAAACATGGAGGTATCTTTTTATTTTTGACCCCTTTAAAAAAAAGATTTTTGGAATTTGTAGAAGATTTTACTATACAGGTAGGTATATGTTGAGTTTAGTGTTAACAGTGATTCATGATTATGATTGATAATATTATGATTTTAAAAATTTATATCATCTTAAGAAATACTGTGTATCCAGATTTAAGCTAGATGAATTAATTAATTCTAATTAATGAACCACTACAGACATCTCTAGTATATTGCAATGAAAATTTTTGGTACTTAGAGGGAATCTTGTTATTAAAGTCGTCAGAAATAGAAAACAACCTATCTGGGAGACAAGGACATTTTAAAAGGTAGTTCACAAGCTTACATAACTTAATAAATTTTTCTCTGTTTTTTCTTACTTTTCTAAAAATATGTTTTAAAACGTTCTAGCAAGGATAAATATACACTGACTCACGGTAATTTAACATATTTAATATATTGCTAGTGATGAGGAGAGTAGATCCCTCCAACGTGTTTCTTGGGGATGAATTTGTGCTTCCTTTTACTCTCTCTGAAGATAAGATTTGCATCAACATACTGTAAAGCAGGAATCATGACTTGTGCTGAAATCTAAAATTGTAGATTGTACTATCTATGCAGTAGTTTTGAACTTTGATGGTTGAATATGATTTATATTTTAAATATATACTTAATACACAAATACAAGAAGTATTTCTTATAAACACATACATTCAACTAAGTCTTTTTTTTAAACTAATGACCATTATAATGCCAACTTTTGGAAAGTAAGGATGTAATAGGTATGAGAAGGATCTGTTATATAATTGATAGAACTCAGCACAATGTCCTGTGCAGAATAAGTACACAAAATATAATTAAAGTAATTATTCTTAAATACTAATCTTTTAAAAGTTTGATCAAACTAGTCAAATTTTAATCAAATTATACAATAATTTGAGGGTTATTTTTTAATGGATAAAATGTATTTCAGAAAATTTTAGCCAAGTTTTTAAATGAACACATACAATAGAATAGACTAGGAACATTCTAATCTTGGGGGCATCAAAGATCTAAAGTCTGAGTAGATAAAATGAACACATTACACAATGTACCTGCTGCTGGGATCTGTGTGTGTGTGTGTGTGTGTGTGTGTGTGTGTGTGTGTGTGTGTGTGTGTGTGTGTGTCGTGTGTGTGTGTGTTCAGAGATAAATAATAAATAAGCAAACCAAAGACAATGAAATAAAGTAGTAATATGTTCATTGAAGATACTTTTAACAAGGAATGGATAAATTGTAGAATATTTAAATGCGGTATTTCAGAAGTACTTCTTTCAATAGTTCAGGCTTGGAATGAGGCCTGAATATCCAGATCTGGTAGAAGAATATTTTAGAGAGAGAGAATGACAAGAATGTAAATTCAAAGTCATTGGTAGATAAAGATTTGTAAATGGGCAAGAGATTCCAGCAATAGTACAAAGATAAAGAATAATTATTTGGCTTTTTCAATAAATGTGAAGTATAAGAGAAACCAAAAATGATAAGTTATAGGATGTATTTGTAATGTGGCTGGGATGGGAGACCATAAAGGCATGCAATCTCATCTTTAAGCATAAAGGCAACAACAACAAACAACAAAACATCTATGCATAGTTGTGCTGTTTCTTACATTATTAAAGAAATTAACCTATCCATATTCAACTCTTACAATTTCCCTCAGACATCAACTTTCCAATTCACACCAAAATAAAGAAACAGAAGAGAAAATAAAAACTCCAAAGGCCGATTCTGAATGAGTTCATTTAACGTTGGAAATAATTTAGTAAATATTTACACTTTCACAGCATTTAGTCTTCAAAATATGAATATGGTAGATTTATTTCCTTCCTTTTCTCAATCATACTTTGTAGTTTCTATTAAAAGTATTGCTCATATTTGATTACAGTTATTATTATTTATTATTTTTTGTTGCTATTGCTAATGACCTATTTTTTTTTAAATTACATTCTCAGGTTTGCCAGTACATAGAAATCCAAGACATTTTGTAATTAGCCCTATATTTAGAATCTTGCATGTGTTAAAAAAATTGCAATAAAAATGTGAATAAATAGGAAGTAGAATCTATTGAAGAGTGATTTTTTTTCTTTTTATACAATTCTAACACCTTTTCTTTCCTTTACCATTTTTTCTTTTCCTGTCTGTTTTCCTTCTTGGTTTATGACACTGACTAAAATCTCTAAAAATATGTGAATGTAAGAATTTATAACAAGCATCTTTGGTTAGTTTCTGAAGAGATGTTAGCAACATTACATCTAAGTATATCATCCACCGCAGGCTTTTTGAAGTACATTTTACAAGTTAAGGGAGTTCCTTTTTAGTAGGAGTTTACAAAAATATTTCTTAAATCATAAATAAATATTAAAAAATTATTTCCTACATATTATTTTTGAAAATAAACATATGCTATACTTGTTTTATTCTGCAAGTGTAATTTAGACATGTTGATATTTAGTTTTTTTTTAATTTAATTGTATTTTAAGTTCTGGGATACATGTGCAAAATGTACGAATTTGTTACATAGGTAAACACGTGCCATGGAGGTTTGCTGCATGTATCAACTCATCACCTAGGTATTAAGCCCCACGTGAATTAGCTATTTATCCTGATGCTCTCCCTCTCGCCACATCCTGATAAGAGTTCCATGTATATTGTTCCCCTCCATGTGTTCATGTGTTTTCATTGTTCAGCTCTTACTTATGAGTGAGAACATGCAGTGTATGGTTTTCTGTTCCTTTGTTAGTTTGTCAAGGGTAATATATAACAAGTCCATCCATGTTCCTGCAAAGGACATGATCTTGGTCCGTTTTACAGCTGTGTAGAATTCCATGGTGTGTATGTACCACATTTACTTTATCCAGTCTATCATTGATAGGCATTTTGGTCGATTCCATGTCTTTGCCATTATAAATAGTGCTGTGGTAAACATACCTGTGTACATGTCTTTATAACAGAATGATTTATATTTCTTTGTGTGTATACCCAGTAATGAGATTGACGGGTCAAATAGCATTTCTGGTTCCAGATCCTTGAGTAATTACTGCACTTTCTTCCACAATGGTTGAACTAATTTACATTCCCACTGACAGTGTAAAAGCATTCCTATTTCTCCACAACCTCACCAGCATCTGTTTATTTATTTTTTTTTACTTTGTAATAATTGCCATTCTGACTTACATGAAATGATACCACATTGTGGTTTTAATTTGCAATTATCTAATGGTCAGTAATTTTGATCTTTTTTTCATATATTTGTTTGCTGCTTCTATGTCTTCTTTAAGAAGTGCCTATTCATATCCTTTGCCCACTTTTTGATGGGGTAGCTTTTTTTTTCTTGTAAACGTGCTGAATTTCCTTGTAAATTCTTGATATTAAACCTTTGTCAGATGACTCTATTGCAAAAGATCTCTCCCATTCTCTAGGCCGCCTGTTCACTCTGGTGATAGTTTCTTCTGCTGTGCAAAAGGTTTTTAGTTCAATTAGATCCCATATGCCAATTTTTTGCTTTTGTTGCAATTGCTTTTGGTGATTTCATCATAAAATCTTCGTGAATGCCTATGTCCTAAATGGTATTTGCTTAAATTTTCTCCTAGGGTTTTTATGGTTTGGCGTTTTACATTTATTTCTTTAATCCATCTTGAGTTAATTTTTGGATAAGGTGGAATAAAGGGTCCAATTTCAGCCTTTGGTGTATGGCTAGCCAGTTCTCCCAGCACCGTTTATTAAACAGGGAATCCTTTCTCCATTGTTTTTGTCAGGCTTGTCAAAGATCAGATGGTTGTAGATGTGTGGTCTTATTTCTAAGATCTCTATTCCGTTCCGTTGGTCTCTGTTTCTGTTTTGCTACCAGTACTATGCTGTTTTTGTTACCGTACCCTTGCAGTATAGTTAGAAGTCAGGTGTCATGATGCCTCCAGCTTCTTTTTGCTTAGGATTGTCTTACCTACACAGACTCTTTTTGATTCCATATGATTTTAAAGTTTATTTTTTACTAATTCGGTGAGGAATGTTAATGGTAGTTTAATGGGAATAGTGTTGGATCTATACATTACTTTGGGCAATATGGCCGTTTTCACAATTCTGATTCTTTCTATCCATGAGCATAGAAGGTTTTTGTATTTGTTTATGGCCTCTCTTATTTCCTTGAGCAGTGGTTTGTAGTTCTACTTGAATGGGTTCTTCACATTCCTTGTTAGTTATTCCCAGGTATTTATTTCTCTTTGTAGCAATTGTGAGTGGGAGGTCATTCATGATTTGGCTCTCTGCTTGTCTATTGTTGGTGTATAGGAATGCTTGTGATTTTTATACATTTAATTTGTATTCTGAGACTTTGTTGAAGTTGTTCATCAGCTTAAGGAGCTTTTGGGCTGAGACAATGGGCATTTCTAGCTATAGAAACATGTCATCTGAAAACAGAGACAATTTGATTTCCTCACTTCTTATTTGAATAACATTTATTTCTTTCTCTTGCCTGATTGCTCTGGCCAGAACCTCCAATACTATGTTGATGTGGTGAGAGAGGGGATTCTTGTCTTGTGCCAGTTTTAAAAGGTAATGCTTCCAGCTTTTGTCCATTCAGTATGATATTTTCTGTGGGTTTGTTGTAAATGACTTTTAATATTTCGAGATGTGTTCTATCAATACCTAGTTTATGGAGAGTTTTTAAAATGAAGGGATGATGAATTTTTTCAAAGGCCTTTTCTATGTCTATTGAGATAATCACATGGTTTGTCATTGGTTCTGTTTATGTGATAATTACATTTATTGATTTGCATGCTTCAAACCAATATTGTATCGTAAGGATGAAAAACCAACTTGTTCGTGGTGGTTAAGCTTTTCGATATTCTACTGGATTTTGTTTGCCAGTATTTTATGGATGATTTTCTCATCAATGTTCATCACGGATATTGGCCTGAAGTTGTCTTTTCTTGTGTCACTGCCAGGTTTTGGTATCAGGATGATGCTAGTCTCACAAAATGAGCTAAGGAGAAGTCTCTCCTTTTCAACTTCTTGGAATAATTTCAGAAAAAATAAATGCAACTCCCATTTGTGCCTCTGGTAAAATTTTGTTGTAAATCTGTCTGGTCCTGGAGTTTTTTTGGTTGGTAAGCCATTTATTTCTGCCACAATTTTAGAACTTGTTATTCATCTATTTGGGGATTCAACTTCTTCCCAGTTAAGTATTGGGAGGGTGTATACGTTCAGGAATTTATCTATTTCTTCCAGATTTTCTAGTTTATTTGTGTAGAGATGTTTATAGCTTTATCTAATGATTATTTACATTTCTGTGGAGTCAGTAGTGATAATCCTTTTTTTTTAATTGGGTCTATTTGATTCACATCTCTTTTCTTCTTTATTAGTCTGGCTAGTGCTCTATTTCTTCTGTTAATTTATTTTTCAGAAACAAGCTACTGGATTCCTGGATTTTTTTGTAGGCTTTTTTCATGTCTTTGTCTCCTTCAGTTCTGTCCTCATCTGAGTTATTTTTTGTCTTCTTCTAGTTTTTGGATTTGTTTGCTCTTGCTTCTCCAGTTATTTTTGTTGTGATGTTAGGGTGCTGGTTTGAGATTTTTTTCAAGCTTTCTTATGTGGGCATAAAGTGCTGTAAATTTCCCTCTTAACAATGCTTTAGCTCTCTTCCCGAGATTCTGATACATTTTCTCTTTGTTCTTCTGGTTGGTTTCAAAGAACTTCTTGATTTTTACTTTTACTTCATTATTTACCCAGGAGTCATCTACAAGCAGGTTGTTTAATTTCCCTGTAGTTGGGTGGTTTTGAGTGAGTTTCTTAATCCTGAGTTCTAATTCTATTGCACTATGGTCTGAGAAACTCTTTGTTATGATTTTGGTTATTTTGCCTTTGCTGAAGAGTTTTAACTTCCAATTATGTGATCAATTTTAGAGTAAGTACCATGTGGCACTAAGAAGATGGTATATTCTGTTGTTGGGGGCGTGGAGAGTTCTCTATATATCTCTTACTTCCACTTGCTCCACAGCTGAGGTTAAGTACTGATTATCCTTTTTAATTTTCTGTCTTGATAATTTGTCTCATATTGACAGTGAGGTGTCAAAATCTCCCCCTATTATTTTGTGGGAATCTGAGTTTCTTTGTGTTTCTCTAATAACTTGTTACATAAACATGATGCTCCTGTATTGGGTGCATATATATTTAGGATTGGCAGCTCCTCTTGCTGAATTCATCCTTTTACCATTGTGCAATGCCTATCTTTGTCTTTTCTGATCATTGTTGGTTTAAAGTCTGCTTTGTCAGAAAGCTATCACAAATCCTGCTTTTTTTTTTCTGCTTTTTATTTGCTTGGTAGATTTTCCTCCCTGTCTTTATTTTGAGCCTATGTGAATCTTTGCACATGAGATGGGTCTTGAATATAGCACACCAATGAGTCTTGATTCTATCCAGTTTGCCAGACTATGGCTTTACATTCGGGCATTTAGTCCATTTACATTTAAGGTAATATTGTTATCTATGAATTTGATCCTATGATCAGGATGCTAGCTGGTGATTTTGCACACTAGTAGATACAGTTTCTTCATAGTGTTGTTGGTCTTTGTACTTCAGTGTGTTTTTTGCCATAGATGGTACTTTTTTTTTGTATTTCCATATTTAATGATTCCTTCTGAGCTTTTACACGTTAAGGTAATTTTGAGTGACAAATTACTTCAGCATTTGCTTGTCTGAAAATGATTTTATATCTCCTTTGCTTATGAAGCTTAGTTTCTTTGGACATGCAATGCTGGGTTGGAAATTCTTCTCTTTAAGAATGTTGAATATTGGTCCCCACTCTCTTCTGGCTCGTTGGGTTTCTACTGAGAGGTCCACTGTTAGTCTGATGGACTTCCCTTTGTAGGTGACCTGGCCTTTCTCTCTGGCTGCCCTTAACATTTTTCCTTCATGTGGACCTTAGAGAATCTGGTGATTATGTCTCTTTGAGTTGATGTTCTTTTGAGTATCTTACTAGGGTTTTCTGAATTTCTTCAATTTGAATGTTGGTCTGTCTTTCTAGGTTGAAGAGGATCTCCTGGATGATATCCTGAAAGTATATTTTCCAACTTGATTTCATTCTCCCTGTCTTTTTCAGGTACTCCAATCAGTCATAAAATCAATCTTTTTACATAGTCCTACAGTTTTCACAAATTTGTTTGTGCCTTTTCATTCTTTTTTTCTCTAATCTTGCCTGCCTACTTTATTTCAGCAAGATGGTATTTAAGTTCCAATATTCTTTCTTCTGCTTGATTAATTCAGCTATTGATACTTGTGTTTGCATCACAACGTTCTTGTGCTGTGTTTTTCAGCTCCATCAGGTCATTTATGTTCCTTTCTAAACTGGATATTTCTAGTTAGCTGCTCCTGTAACCTTTTAACATTAGCTTGTTTGTATTAGGTTAGAAAATGCTCCTTTAGCTCAGTAGTTTGTTATTACCCATTTTCTGAAGCCCACTTCTGCCAATTCATTGATCTCATCCTCTACCCTTGCAGGAGAGATAATGTGATCATTTGAGGAGAAGAGGCACTCTAGCCTATTGTGGTTTTAGCATTTCTTTCACTGATTCTTTCTAATGTTTACGAGTTTGTCTAGTTTCAATTTCTGAAGCTGCTGATTTGGATAGGGTTTTTGTGGGGACTTCGTTGTTGATGCCGTTGTTGTTGCTTTCTGTCTGTTTGCTTTTCAACAGTCAGGTTCCTTTTCTGTAAGGCTGCTGCAGTTTGCTGGGGGTTCCCTTCAGGACCTATTCATCTGTGTCACTCCTGCACCTGGAGATGCCCCTGGCGAAGGTGAAGAACAGCAAAAATTGGTGCCTGCTTCATCCTCTGGGATCTCTGTCCTCAAGAGGCACTGGCTTGATGCCAATAGGAATGCTCCTGTATCAGGTGTCTGGTGACCCCTGTGAGGGAGTCTCACCCAGTCAGGGGATATGGGATGCAAGACCTGCTTAACAAAGCAGTCTGACTGTCCCTTGGGTGTGCAGCACTGTAGGGAAACTCACTCATCTGGACTTCTTGGATTTCTCAGTGCTAGCAGGAGGAAAGACCATGGTCACCCCTCTCCCTAGGGGCTCAGGCCCAGGGAGATAAGGATTCTGTCCCTTTGCTCCTGGGTGGAGTTGCTTGAGTTCCTGCAGGAAGGCCTCACCCAGTCAGGAAGGATGGGTTAGGGTCTAGCCTAATGAGGAAGTCTGACCACAGTCAGTCACAGCCAGTGTGCTGTGCTGTGTGGCATACCTCTTGGGATTAGGCTGATCTCCTCAGCACCAGCAGGAAACAATAAACAAGCAAAAATGGCCACCGTTAGCTGTAGTGATGACTGCTGCCCTTCTCTCACAGTGTATCTGTGTCTTAGGCAGCTGGCAGCCACAGTGATGGCTGTCATCCCTCCCCCAAGGTGCTCAGTTTTCTTATGCAGTTGGCGGTAGCAGTAATGATGGCCGCCCCTTCTCCTGGGAACTTGGCAGTCTTAGGCAGAATCCAGCCAAGTGGCTGTTGAGAATCTGTGTGGCTCTGTGGTTGGGATTCAAGACCCTGATGGCAAGGGCTCACAAGTGGGTCTCCTGATTGGTGGGTTGCGTAGATCCATGGAAAAAGCATGTTTTCCCAGGCTGGGTAGCATGTTCACTCACCACCTCCCTTGGCTGGGGATGAGAACTCCCCTTGCTCCACATGGCTGTCAGGTGGACTCACATGCCACGCTGATTTTCATTGTTCTTTGTGGATCACACCAACTGCCTAGTCAGTCCTGATGATAGAACTGGGATACCTTGGTTCTCAGTGCAGGACTCCAACCACAGCTGCTTCTAGTCTGCCATCTTGGCCCCATCCCTAAAATATTTTTGATAATGACATAAATCTGTGTTAGTTCATTCTCATGCTGCCGATAAAGACATACCCAAGACTCAGTAATTTATAAAGGAAAGAGGTTATTTGACTCACAGTTTAGCACAGCTAGGGAGGCCTCCAGAAATGTACAATCATGGGGAAAAGGAAAGCAAACACATGTTCTTCCTCACATGATGACAGGAAGGAGAAGAATGAGAGCCAAGAGATGGGGAAAGTCCCTCACAAAACCATTAGATCTTCTGCAAACTTACTATCACAAGAAAAGCTAGTGAAAAATCATCCCATGATTCAATTACATCCTATCTGGTCCCTCCCATGACACTTTGGGATTACAGAAGGTGAGATTTGGGTGGGGACACAGACAAACTATATCAAAATTTAATCTTGTCATGAGGTTTTTTTATATATCACATCTTATCTAATATTTTTTCATCAGTGAAAATGGCATATAATTTTCTTTTCTCAAAATATACTTGCCAAGTTTTTATATCAATTTAGTTCTGGAATCATAAAACAAATCAAGGAGAGTTTTACATTTTCCTCTTCTTTGGATATATTTCCACAACATTAATAATAATTAATTCTTACTTCATTGTACAATTTATCAGTAAAGCCATCTGGGCCTGATATTTTCTTCATAAAATGTTTTTATTAAATACTTAATTTAATCTAAAATTTCAAAGATAATTGGCTCAATTTTTCTCTAATATTGTCTTCCTATATTTTCACTATCAGGAGGAAATGTAGTAACATCTCTTTCATTTTTGCATATATTCATCATTAATTTCTGCTCTTGTCAGTTGCCAATCACACTAATTTTATTAGTCTTTTGAACATACCAACTTTTGGCCTTTTTACTCTCTTTTACTGTTATATTCCCTTTTATTAATATCTGACCTTATTTTTATTATTTGTTTTCTTTTATTATTCTATTACAGTATTCTACCATTCTTTCATGTGGTTACTTTTGCTCTATAATACTACCTCTGGGAAGGATGTTTGGTTCAATTATTTTTATCCTATTTTCCATGTATATTTAAAGCTATACATTTTCCTCCAAGAATATCTTTAGAAGATATAATAAGCCACATTTTTAATGTAACAATTATTAGGTCAGAATAATTTTCAATTTCCATCATTGCTTCTTCACTGTACACGAGTTTTGTGCCTTTGTGCTTTTCATCATCTTTTGAAAACTCTCTCCTGTTATCTCCTTGGTTATTTTTACCTTCTCTTATTTCTTAAATTCCATGTACACTTGATCTCTAAGTTTCTTTTGAACATTACCTATGTTTACTCTGTTCTTTTTTGTATTTTCATTATTCTGTGATCTTGAATTTTGTTATGACTATTTCCTTGAAATATTTTCCAATTTACTATATTCTCTTCAGTCAACTCTAACTGGCTGTCAAATGCCTTATTTCAAGTTTTAATTTTCCTGCTGTAGAATTTTGGCTTACTTTTTAATAGCTTCCAGTCCTCTATGAGCTTTAATAGTATTTTACATTTTTATAAATATTAATAATATTTACTGAAAATTCTGTCTCAAGAGCCTATTACCCTGTTCGCCTAGGAATATCTTTTATATATGGTTTCTCTCTGTTTTCAATTCATATGGTCTTCTTTTTGAGGGGGAATCAGGGTCAGGATTGATTAATTTTCATATATTTAAGAAAATTAACGAAAAAAACCCTTAAGGCTGGATAATATTTTTGTTTTGAAAATTTACATGTATATCTTTTAAGCTGCTTAAATAACTAAAGCTACATATCAGTCTCTACATCAACTTCACTTCTAGTTTTCCTTTGCAACTCAATGATGGCCTCTTAACATACATGTTCCCTGCTTAACATACACAGTTTCACAATTTTTTTCACACTGGTAGTCTAATTGTATTCCTCATTTTCCTACAAGACACTCAAAATTTTCAATTAGATTCTTAGCCTCTGATGAATTAGCTTATTTTTGAAATGAAAGATTCCCATACAAGACACACTCAATGCTAGGCTCATCCTCTTAAGTTTATATCATAGTCTTTATCTTTATCTAAGTTTATATGTTAGTCTCTGTAAGTTTATGTTAGTCATCTTTGATGCTTTCTTAACACTTGAACTCTTTGCCTCAATATTTAAAAAATCTTGATCAGCTTTTCTGGTTGTTATCAATAGGAATTTTTAATTCAAATCAACAAATACATAAACCCTATATAGCAGAATCCCTGTATCAGTGTATCATAGCTAAATTTCCCCCTTTTTTCAATCGAGGTGAGACCTCATATCTAAAGGTATGTATGAAGAAGAGATATGTGTAACTTCTATCCCCTCCATTAAATTAAGAATGCTTTCATCCTTTTCTTCCTTTCCTCCTAAAATCTAGTCAGGGCAGTAACATAGCCTTGGCCATGCACATGGCGACAGCACTCTTAAATGACACTGTGAAGAAACAACATAGAAGAAAACTGTGCCTTATTAGACATTGTAGAGCATAATCTAATTGTTCATCTCTAGACTACATTGTAGTAGGCAATGCAATTTTGTAGATTTACAGTAGTACATGTTGAGATGTTCTCTTTGCAACAGCTTGATCTTTAATCAAATAAATACAACATTCAGACAGAATGCTCAGGAAAGGACTAAATATCTTCCTGGAGTTCACAAAAGATGTCTTAACTGGAGATAGAAATGCAAGAACCATCAGTATCTAGAACTCATGTAATGCCATAATGCTGAATAATATAATGCAGAAAGTCTATCTACATACAGAAGAAAACCAGTGAGACCGCCATGGGACATATAAAAGTTGAGGAGTTCATTAGAAATAAGCACGAATGTTTGAGAAGATGAGGCATTTGAGATTAAAGGAGATATAAGACTCAGAATATCTCAACATCCAAATAAAGAAGTTATAAAAAGTAGGCTACGTTGACAATATCAAATGTTGTCAACAAACTCTATAAAAAATAATCATAAATTTCACTTATGGAGATCATTATTGATATTGGTCTGAGCTGTTGTTTTTTTTTCTTTTCAACAAGATGGTAGCCTTCAAACACAAAGGGCATTGATTAATAAAAGTATAAGAATGAGGAAAATGGAGAGAGCTATGAGCTGTCAATGTCATTCTTTTGAAGCATTTTAGTGCTGAGATGAGCAAAGAAACAGAACAGGTCTTGAAATAGGAGGTGGTTTTGAAGAATAATTTTCTTTAAATACAGCTGACATCACATTCTGTAATCTGATGGGGATAACACACACACAAACACACACACACACACACACACACACACACAAGTTGAGAAGCAGGCTTTGGTTAGAAAGGAGAGGCTCATTGCTTTTACAGAAAGAAAATAAAGTGTATAAATAGCAGATGCAGGTATATTGTAGGCTTAATAATGACAATATAGAAAAAAGCTTTCATAATTGCTGTTACTCTTTTAGGAAATCAAGAATAAAGGTAAATACTTGTGATAAAGCAGGAAGGAACAGACGTTGGAGGTTGGAGAAGAATGTGGAAGATAGTGAAGAGTAAAATAGGAGATTAAAACAACCCAGGAACTAAGGAATACACACAGGCTTCTAGGCTGTTAGTCTACTTGAAATAATATGAGCATGAACTTATAGTAAGACAAACCAACATTTTATATTTTTCCCTATATAGAAATTGAGAGGAATAATAGATTTAATCAGGTTAGATCTTTTATCCAGTTTAGTAGAAAGTTTTGAGCAAGGGACAAAGAACCTGCTGATAGACTAAACATAAGGATGGCCAATAGAATCTAAGTCAGATTTTTTTTTTTTAAGCATGGATTTGAAGAGAATCAGGAAGACTAAAATGTGGTATATCCCAAAGATTGAGTAGCCTGATCAGGTCAAGAAATGATTGGATTCAAAGTCTTGGAAGCCAATAAGGTAAAGGAGAAAAATAAAAGGCAATAGTTAGAAAGGATAATGTGTGACAGTGCATGCAAATGTCAAATGCAACATGAGACTCAACTTTCAGTTTCTTTTTAGTGATATATACTCACTATTAGTATTTCCAACAGATTGATTAATAGCCTAGGTTTGGGGTCTCCTAATGAAGTTTTTATCTTTTGTTTCATTTTATAAGTATTTTAATTGACTGAAAACTGAAGGCTTCATCTTTTGTTTCTTAAAGTATTTTAACTGATTTGAAAATGGTAAAAATATGACTGCTAGACAGATGACATCTTCACTGAGCAATCTTTCTCAATATTTATTTTTATATAGAGCAAAACATTCAATTTTAAAGCATCATTTTCATATATTTAACTCTAATTTTCTTTCAGATTTTGTTCTTCATTTTTTCCTTAGAAACTTCACAATTTATACTTCACTTAGAAATAATTTTTTTTCTACTTAATATGATATTTCATGTAAGTTAATTACATGAGTTACTACTTGTATTATACAAATGAATGATACTATTCCTTTAAGGATGGCTTTTTGTTCACTCTGACTTTTGCAATGTTAGGCTCTTTGAGTTTGTTCTTATGATAAGCTGGATAAAAAATGTAAATTTATAATAATATATAAATAAGGGTGTATGCTAACCAAGAGTCCTATAGGCTTTTATTTAAGTTATTGATTTTATTTGAAATAATAATTATGTGGAATTTCTGTCTCACAAAATGACTCAGCATACCTCCTGAAATATTATTATTCAGGCATTGTAAGACACATAGTCACGTACTATATTTTATAATTAATAGTCACATATCATATTATATTTTATATGAAAATTGTAATCAAGCCACTGGTAATAAATACTTGCTCAAATTAGAAATGAAAAATATGCTTCAGATTATAAAACTTCTTCTTGAAAAAATTAGGAGAAATACCTAATGTAGATAATGGGTTGATGGGTGCAGCAAACCACCATGGCGCATGTTTACCTATGTAACAAAACCTACATGTTCTGAACATGTACCTCAGAACTTTAAGTATAATTAAAAAATAAATGGACCAGAGACAAGCAGTTGTCTTCAGTACATTTCCTTGGACCTTTATAGTTTAGATATCTAGCCTGTAATAACATTCTATGTCTGCCCAAAGAGACTCTTCAGTAACTTAATAGATTAATGATGGGCTTTAATGCTACCTGGTACTTTGTCTTTAATGCTATTCTTTCCATTTTACTTCATATCTCTGAAATCTCTTCCTACACCCATCAGCATGTCAACTAACTTTTCTATTTCTACTCTGTTTTGGTGTATTATTGAGTTTTATGTTCCCTTCTAATCATAGGCAGCATAATTAGTACAACTTTTACATTTTACATAATTTCTAAATTATAGCTGCAATTAAAATACAAATGCTCATTTTTCCCCCCTTTTTGAGACGGAGTTTCACTCTTGCTACCCAGGCTGGAGTGCAATGGCGCAATCTCAGCTCACCGCAACCTCCGCCTCCTGGGTTCAGGCAATTCTCCTGCCTCAGCCTCCTGAGTAGCTGGGATTACAGGCGCGAGCCACCACGCCCAGCTATTTTTTTTGTATTTTTAGTAGAGACGGGGTTTCATCATGTTGACCAGGATGGTCTCGATCGCTTAACCTCGTGATCCACCCGCCTCGGCCTCCCAAAGTGCTAGGATTACAGGCGTGAGCCACCGCGCCCAGCCACAAATGCTCATTTTTAAGGAATTTTGGGGTAACGTATTTAAGGGTGAAAGACAACAGGTTTAGTGAAAAAGGAGTAGAAAATATGTGTTTCTGGGCTAAGACAAATGTGACCTAGCTGAAAGGGTTTTCCTTGCACATTAAATGGAAATAAATTACAGTAAATGCTGTATGAAGTTTATGTGTGTGGAGGGCAGCGTGGTTGTGGGTCATAATCCAAACGAAGAATTGTATGTGCTAACTAGATTTGACCTTTAATCTCAATGTAAGTTTTCCATATGATTAAAAACATTTACTTTTCCAAAATTTTGTAATGGATTTTCAGTTCTCTTTTCTTCTTTTAGTTTTTCTCCCAAGAATGCTATTATGTCATTTTCCATTACATTAACATTTTAACTTATATTTTATTATTGCTCTATTTTTTTAAAGTAAAATGTATTTCCAGCTTTGATGGCAACTGTACATTTCATTAACATTTTTCCAAACTTTTGGACTATAACAATTGTGAAGTGTTAATATAATATCATCTATTAATGATCTGAATCTATTATTTGGAGATATACTTTCTTATGAGCTCAAATCTATCTGCCATGCCAATTAAATAATAATGTGTAATCCACATAATTTTTTATAAATCAATGTAAAAGTGATTGTAGCAATATCTTAAAAGTGTTTAGTCCATGACTGATTACCTCTTTGATCAATTTGTATAATATTCTCTTGGTTGATATTTAACTAGATTTGTAATAGTTTCCTTTAGTATAATTTTAATGCTTTTTAAATTTGGGATACATTTTTAAATTTTATCTTAAATAATTAAATTATATATAAGAAATTTGCCAGCATGTTATCATTATACACATGAAGTAAATGTCCCCAACTTTTTTGTTACAATTATATCTCCACATATCTTTCTGATGTCCACTTAAAGTTTACCCCTATTAACTAATGATTAAAATTTCCTGTTTTAACTGCTAAGTGAAGTACAAAGTAACACTTATGTGTATAAGACTATTCTTTAATATCATTCATTATTTTAACACCTATTAGTTGTTATGCATAAATAGTTGTCTCTATTCCTGAAATGAATCCTATGAGACATGCTATAATTATTTAGTTCAAACTAATATTCTGTAGCTGCCTTAAACATAAGTGTGAAAATGAAGAGTACATAGATTTTAATGCAATCCTAGTTGAGTTACTAAAAATGGTCTGTAATTCAAGAGGCTGGATAATTTTCCAACATATTTAGTGTGAGTGAAAAGACTGAGAGTTTGGAAAAGTAAATATTACTATTCAGTCTTATTTTCCACTAATTTTTTTAACCGTCAAGAATCCAGAACTTTTATCTCTGCATTGTAGAATCTACCACTGAAAACCAAGAAACAGTGCATTTCAGACTGTAGTTTATACCAGAGAAGGCAAGCCCTCTCAATGAGCTGATATTTAAATAAATTATAACCACAATATGGAAAGTGTCCATATTTCAGTTTACCAATAATAAATATTAAATTATATTAAATTTTTAAAAAGTTAATATGAGTGGGTTTTCTATTTCCGTGGGAAACCTTTATGGTGAGTGTCAAATAAGGATAGTTTGAATGAAAAATGAACAGAATATACAGAAGAGAAAATGAAAAAATCAGTAGCATTTGTTAGATTGCTTCCAGGAAAAACTAAGTAGCATTTTTTTAAGTCAAAAATAATTAGACTGGCATCAGAGCTCTCAAAAACAACATGAAGAGCAAGAAAAACATAGAATAGGATTGTCAAAAAATTGAAGAAAAGTAAGTATAGACAAACAATTTTATATCCACCCAAGCCCTCCATTAACTATCAAGACTATGGAAAAACAATCAAAGATCTCAGAGAATTTATCACCCTTAAACTCTTCTTGAGGACTAGAGTAAAATCATCCCATTAGAAAAAGACAGAGAAAATACAAGCAGAGGACTAAGGGGGAGTAGTTACTGTTTTTAATATTTGACCTAAGACTGAAGCAAATTTGGGACAAAGGGCAAATGATGTATATTTTGACCAACTAAAAATAAAGGATGTAGGCAGGAAAGAGGATAAGGAAATATGACAGTAGAATTAGTTTATTGACTGTTGAAGAGATAAAATGTAGTAGTCAAACAATTCCTGTCCTTTGTACCGACATGGATGAATCTGGAAACCATCATTCTCAGCAAACTGAAACAAGAACAGAAAATCAAACTCCTCATTTTCTCAATCATAGGTGGGTGTTGAACAATGAGAACACATGGACACAGGGAAGGGAGCATCACACACTGGGGTTTGTTGGGTGGGAATAGGGGAGGGACAGTGGGTGTAGGGAGTTGGGGAGGGATAACATGGGGAAAAATGCCAGATACAGATAATAGGGGGAGGGAGGCAGTAAACCACAGTGCCATGTATGTACCTATGCAACAATCCTGCATGTTCTACACATGTACCCCAGAACATAAAGTACAATAATATATGTGTGTATACATATATAACAAAACAAAAATACTACAGAATATTAGTACACCAGATAGTAAGAGGCTTAATAAGAAAAGCACACTAAAAACATGTATGAATTCAAAGGTAAATAACATATCAAAATGCAAGTATTTCTTAAAAGGTAAAAGAACAATGAAAATACATCATGGGGACTAGGAAACATGAAAAATATACCATCTACGATGATAAAGAATGAAATAAAACTGAGCTCAATCATATCAGACATATCAATTAACATGCAAGCTACTTAACAAGAAATGTATTTTCAAAGTTGTTCACAAAACAAGATTCAATTGTCTGCTTTGTACCAGACATAAATGTATATCAAATAAATTAAAAGGGGACTGAGACCCCGCGCTGTTGCTCAAGCCTGAAATCCCAGCACTCTGGGAGGCAGAGAGGGGAGAATCATGAGGTCAGGAGCTTGAGACCAACCCTGACTAACATGGTGAAACCCTGTCTTGATTAAAAATGCAAAAAATAAATAAAAATAAATAAAAATACAAAAAATATATAAAAAATAACTGAGATTAGTGGCAGGCACCTGTAATCCCTGCTACTCGGGAGGCTGAAGAAGGAGAATGGCTTGAACCCAGGAGGTGGAGGTTGCAGTGAGCTGGGATAGCGCCACTGCACTCCAGCCCTGGAAATGGAGTGAGACTCCATCTCATAGAAAAAAAAAAAAAAAAGAAAAGAAAAGAAAAAAAAAAAGAAGAAGAGGAGGCTGAAATTAAGGGGATAACCAAGGATGTACCAGGGAAATTGAAGCCATTAGTTACCTTCTAAAACGGAGTTCAAATGAAAATTGACAAAAAACAGCTTTTTCTAAATATTGATTTTGTTTAATCTGCAAATAAAATGTAGATACTTATGGCATGTGACATAATGTTTTGAAATATGCATACATGTTACAATGGCTAAATCAAACCAATCATCATCTGCATTACCTTACATACTTTTCTTTTTTATCTGTGTGTGGTGCAAATACTTAAAATCTACTCTCCTAGTAATATTTAAATATACATTTTTAAATTAGAGTTACAATGTTGTACAATGGATATCTTAAACTTATTCCTTCTCTCTAACTAATTTTTTTTTAAATCTAAAAGTGACTATTCACGATTTAGATAAATATCCTCGCACCAAATAGAGTACTCACCTCTAAGATGCAAAAGAAAATTCAGACACGCTCAGTAAGCACAGAAGACATAAGTAACGCAAATAAGTCATATTCATGAATATGTATCAAATTGTATCCTTCTGTATTACAAAATTTATCTTAAATATGGAATCTGCTGTAATCACTTTAGGAAAGATAATTTTTTAAGAAAAGGTGCCAGGATTCTGGATAATTTTTTGGACAAACCCAAAAGAATTATTAAAACCATGTATCACACCATACGGAAGAATATTTTCCAAATGGTATTAGTTGTCCGAATATTCATTTTTTAATTCCTAAATGTAATAGGTAAATGTAAATCCTAAATGTAATGGAGAAAAAAATTCAACAGATTTTTCTACAGCATCAATATACAATTTAAAATATTTTATAAACCACTAAAAATAAGAATTTATGTAATGAAACTGATAAAAAAAATAAATAGTAAATAGATAAAAAATATGTGATACCTGCAGATAGACGATGAACAGATATATAGGAGAAAGGGAAGTCTTGTCTTTGTAGGTAATTTCCAAGTAATAAATATAAAATAAATGATGGAGTCACTAAATCATCATTTGACAATATAATATTTCTTACAGACACTATCACTAGTGAATGGTTTAATGTTGTTTCAGGTATTAATCTTCTATGTATCATATTCAAGAGAATGCTAAAATGAGAATAAATTACCAAAAGTTTCTCCCCACAAGTTATTTAAAGGAAAAAGTAGAAAACTATCCATTGGGAAACCTGGCACAGACACTGTGATGCAGGTTTATTTCACACTGGTTACCAAATCATTTTAGTCAGGGTAAACAGAATACTTGTCAACAAAAGGTTACATAAGGTGGGCTTATGAATTAATGGATAAGCAGCAAAGGAGAACAAAAGACCAAGATACATTGAGTGCATGTTCTGCAAGGTTTGCTAGTGTGACTCTATGTCATCCATTTGCACTGCAGCTGTGGAACCTAGGAAAGCAGCCTGCCACAGGTTTTAAACCCCACGGTACATGACATGCTGGACTACAGCATTGAAGGAAGAACATTCTATTTCTGAAAGGCAAAGCAAAATTTTTTCCAAATTAGACAACCTAAGAAGTCATAGTAACTAATTCACATGGGACCAGTGACTGAGTCCTAGTATATAAGTTTGCTCGTAGTCGGACATCAGTGGGACAATTGATAAAACTAGAATCTTTATACATGAAATAACTATATTCTATTAATATTAAATTTCTGGGCCAGGAGCGGTGGCTCAAGCCTGTAATTCCAGCACTTTGGGAGGCCGAGGCGGGTGGGTCACAAGGTCAAGAGATCGAGACCATCCTGGTCAACATGGTGAAACCCCGTCTCTACTAAAAATACAAAAAATTAGCTGGGCAAGGTGGCATGTGCCTGTAATCCCAGCTACTCAGGAGGCTGAGGCAGAATTGCCTGAACCCAGGAGGCGGAGGTTGTGGTGAGCCGAGATCACGCCACTGCACTCCAGGCTGGGTAACAAGAGGGAAACTCCGTCTCAAAAAAAAAAAAAAATTTATAGAACTCTCCACTTTAAACACACAAGATATGCATTCTTATGAGTACCACATCACACCTACTCACAGGTTTAAATGAAATATTGGTTGGCCATTATAAAGCACAATTGATGGTATAAGGGAGGTTTTCAAGACCCATTTTTAGACTGCATTCTAGCCTGGGCAATTAAGTAACACTCCCGTTCTCTCTCCCTCCTCCTCTTC
>CAUYOR010073044.1:0-14048 GCA_963573925.1 Callimico goeldii | reverse complement strand
GCTACTTGGGAAGCTGAGGCGGGAGAATTGCCTGAACCCAGGAGGCGGAGGTTGCGGTGAGCCGAGATCGCGCCATTGCACTCCAGCCTGGGTACCAAGAGCGAAACTCCGTCTCAAAAAAAAAAAAAAAAAAAAGAAATGTAAAATGGTGTAACCACTGGGAAATAGAGTTCGGTAGCTCCTCAAAAAGTTGACCTGAAGTTACCACATGACCCAGCAGTTCCAGTGGTAGCCCTCTCAAGAGAACTGGAAACATGTTCACACAAAAACTTACATATGAATATTCATAGCAGTATTATTTATAGTGGGTAAAATGTGGAAACAACAATTGGCTGGGCTTGGCATTGCACCTTTAGGAGGTGGAAGTGCATTAACAAAATGTGATCTATCCCTACAATGGAATATTACTAGCAATAACATGTAATGATGTATTGATATATGTTACAACATGAATGAACCTTGAAAACATTATGCTAAGTGAAAGCCAGATGCAAAGGGTACATGTTATATGATTTTGTTTATAAATGTACAGAATGGGCAAATCCATAGAGATAAGTAGATTAGTGAGCCGAGGGCAGTGGTGGGCACCTGTAGTCCCAGCTACTCTAGAGGCTGAGGCAGGAGGATCACTTGAACCTGGGAGTTTGAGTCTAGCCTGGGCAGCATAGCAAGACCCTGTCTCTAATAAAAATTAAGGGGAAAAAAGGTAGGTTAGTGGTTGCCAAAGGCTGAGGGGAATGGAAAGTGACTGCTAATGGGCATATCATTTATCTTTGGAGTGATGAAAGTGTTCTAGAATTAGATAGTGGTGATGGTTGCACAAGCTAGTGAATATACTAAAAACCACTAAGCTGTACACATTAAAAGAGTGGATTTTATTATGAATGAATTGATATCTCCAAAAAGGAAAGTGATAGAAAATAAAGATTTTAAACACTGAAATTCTCAAAATCATAGTGGATTTTATGATGCATGAATTAATATCTCCAAAGAGGAAAGTGATAGAAAATAAAGATTTTAAACACTGAAATTCTCAAAATAATTTTAATCTAAAATGTGCATGGTTTTATTAGTCCCTAAAGTGAAATGGTTTTACTCGCAACCACTTTAGCTATATATATTTCTTTCAATCACAGAACGTATTGTCATACAACAAATATTTATTTTAAAAGGTGATGATGAAGATGATGCAGAAGATGAAAATAACATTGATAACATAACTAACTTCGATGGACCATCTGCAAAACGGCCAAAACCACCATCTTAACAATAGCCTTTATGACATTTAAAAGACTGCTATTCTATCCTAATTGTCACACTGGGACATTTAAGGAAGACTTATGCTCTAATTTGGAAAAGTATTTGTGTTCTTCTCCTGGGACAATTTTGTCAAAGAGAAAACTGGTTTTTCTCTTTCTAGCAAAGATAGTAAAGGTTTGGAAATAAAATCCATTTTCTTGAGAAATAATTTCAGACCATGAAAAATAGAACATAATGTATAAAATCCTCTAAGTTGGCAACTGAATTTTTATCATTGTTTTCTATTTTTAAAATGACCATTGAATTGTGTGATGTCTACATCTTTTAACTTCTGCATCTGTTACAAAGAGTGCATGTCACAGTTCATAGGCAGTAACATTTCAGAGAACTAACATGAACAAGTAGTGAAAATTGGGCATTAAATGTAAAAATTACAGTTCTTCATAAATAGAAGGAAAATGAGGAAATAGAAATACTGAAGAGGAGAGTCCTTGAAAGAGACCCAAGGAAACCCTGAATTCACACCCATATCTGTCCAGTATACAGATATGATGCCACTTAATGTGCATTAATCTGATGTATTATGTACCTTAAGAGAGCCAGATGGGGTGGGTTATGTTTTTGTGCTGTGATATGGTATGGACACAGGTACAAATATAAGGCCTTAAGTAAGCAATCTGTGTTGACTACAATTTAGATATTTCCTCTCCTTCTGTAGCCATACTTTGATTTTGCTTTAAAAAGATTATTTAGCCAGGCTAATTTTGATTTTGCTTTTAAACGGTTATTTAGCCGGGCCTGGTGCTGTACACCTATAATCTAGCACTTTGGGAGGCCAAGGCAGATAGATCACCAGAGGTCAAGAGTTCAAGACCAGTCTGACCAACATAGTGAAACCCTATCTCTCCTAAACAAAAAATTAGCAAGGTGTGGTGGTGCATGTCTGTAATCCCAGCTACTTGGGAGGATGAGGCAAGAGAATCACTTGAAAATGGGAAGCGGAGGGGTTTCCTCCCGTCTCCAGATCAAAAAGGTTAACAGGCGAGTTGAGTCTGAAGAATCTGGTGATGAAGAAGGGAAGAAGCACAGCAGTGGCATCGTGGCTGACCTCAGTGAACAGAGCTTGAAGAATGGGGAGGAGGACCCAGAAGAAGAACACGAGCTGCCTATGGACATGGAAACCATCAACCTGGACAGAGATGCAGAGGATGTTGATTTGAATCACTATCACATTGGGAAGACTGAAGGATTTGAGGTACTGAAGAAAGTGAAGACTCTCTGCCTCCGCCAAAATTTAATTAAATGCATTGAGAATCTGGAGGAGCTACAGAGTCTTTGAGAGCTGGATCTTTACAACAACCAGATCAAGAAGACTGAGAATCTAGAGGTGCTAACAGAGCTGGAGATTCTAGCTATTTCTTTTAATCTGCTGAGAAACATCGAAGGGGTTGACAAGTTGACACAACTGAAGAAACTCTTCTTGGTCAACAATAAAATCAGTAAAATTGAGAACTTAAGCAACTTACATCAACTACAGATGCTAGAGCTGGGATCTAACCGCATCCGGGCACTCGAAAATATTGACACGTTAACCAATCTGGAGAGTTTGTTTTGGGGAAAAACAAAATTATAAACTTCAGAACCTGGATGTGCTCACTAACCTGATGGTCCTCAGTATGCACAGCAACCAGCTGACTAAGATCGAGGGTCTGCAGAACCTGGTGAACCTGTAGGAGCTGTACCTCAGCCACAGTGGCATCGAGGTCATCGAGGGCCTGGAGAACAATAACAAACTCATCATGTTGGACATTGCATCAAATAGAATCAAAAAGATTGAAAACATCAGCCATCTAACAGAGCTGAAGGGAGCCTGGAGACAGTGTGCCTGGAGCGGAACCTCCTGCAGAAGGATCCCCAGTACCATAGAAAGGTCATGCTTGCCCTCCCCTCCATGTGGCAGATCGACGCCATGTTCATCAGGTTCTGAGTCCTCCTTGGTCCTCACAGGGTCCCTGTCCTCGGAAGAACTGCCCAGCCACAGTTTTTTGACCCACCTGTTGCTCCTGAGGTCGTCAATGTATCAACGACGATACACTGGCAATAAAGTCACAAACCCAGTGGCAATAAAGGCACTGATGATAGCTGATGCACAATGCCATGCATGTTTTCAGATGCCATTGCAATTAAACCTTGCCACACAGTCCTCCTGGGTGAGTGTTGACAGTTATTGTAGCCACAGAGAGAATACTGGACACGTCACATTCATTTGCTAGAAATTCCTTTATTTCCTCCTCTCAGAAGGCGGTCACAGGCCCCACCTGATCCGTGTGAAACACAGGGTCTGAGAGTGCTTGACGGCATTCACGTGCAGTCTGGGTGGCACTCAGGGGCTGACCCAGCTGGCCCCAGTCCTGGTTAGCGGGGTTCAGGCAGGCCTGACCTGCAACAGCTGAGCTTTTTTAGTCTTTTAAATCAGACAAGGCCAATTTTTTAAAAATCATGTAAGTTAAAAAAGCATGGGTAAAGCTGCCTCAGGCCTGTGTGCTGTGTTCCTTAGAGCTCTCCTTTAACAAGCGCTGGGCAGGCTGACTGCTTTCACGTGTGCCCGTCAGTTCTCACTGCACCTCAGGTGGGTGTGGGTGAAAGCTCAGGTGTGCAGAGGGCGCCCCATGTCCACGAGGTCTGTGCTGCTGCCAGAATGCGAGCCCAGTAAGTCTCCAAAGATGGCCTCCAAGGATCTGAACTCTTGGCCACTTGTGTAGTGGCTTCCTGTTCTCACCCCATTGTTGTTTTGGCTTTTTAAATATAAAATGTACATTGACAAAAAAAAAAAGAAAAAGAAAATGGGAGGCAGAGGTTGCATTATGCTCCAGCCCAGGCAACGAGTTAAACTCTGTCAAAAAAAAAAGATGATTGAATCCTTTTAAAAATATATATTCCTAAAATATGTATGTGTGTGTGTTTCTTTTCTGCTTGTCAGTGGGACTAAGGCATTTTATTTACTATGCATCTTTCCTGATTTAGATAGCTACAATGCAAAGAAATCAAGTAGCATGTATTTAGTAAAATACAAATAGTCATGAAATTTTAGAGTTGGAAGTAACCTTACAAATTTTGTGATCTATTTCAGAGATAAATCTCAGGACAGGTATTTGCCCTCAGATTACAGAGCTAATCATTGACAAACTGGGTTACATAAGTAGCCCTTAGGGTTTTTTTTTTTTTAAATTTTTTTTTTATTTTAATAGAGGCAGGATTTCACCGTGTTGGTCAGGCTGGTCTCGAACTCCTAACCTCAAGTGATCCACCCTCCATAGCCTCCCAAAGTGCTGGGATTACAGGCGTGAGCCACTGCACCCAGCCTAGATATTTTTAAAGCTGATAAAAGGTCAGAGAAATCATTAATCAACTTTTTTTTTCCTTTTTCTAGACAAGGTTTCACTCTGTCACCCAGGTGGAGTGCAGTGGCACGATCTTGGCTCAGTCACTGCAGTATCCTCATCCCAGGCTCAGGTGTTCCTTGCACCTCAGCCTCTCAAATAGCCGGGAACATAGGCATGCACCAGCACACTTGGCAAGTTTTTTGTATTCTTTGTAGAGACAGTTTTACCACATTACCCAGGCTGATCTAGAACTCCTGGACTCAAAGGATCTGCCCTCCTCAGCCTCCCAAAGTGCTGGGATTACAGGCGTGAGCCACTGTGCCCAGCCAACTTTTATGAATCACTTTTATTATTAAAACTTTTAAGCGAAATTCAATTTACACACCTTTTCTTATCCTTGAAATATTGTTTAACTTGGAATAGCAGGCTTCCATTAAGTACTCTTAGGCAATCAAAACGATGCCAACTAGAAAAAGTTATAGATGTTCCTGGACCTAAGACAAAAAACAAAAGTTATAGATGGTCAGAAATTATCTTTGTTTAGTTTATGATATTTCTAATATTTAACTTATTTATCATAGTACTATTATCTCTATACAATCATTAAAGAAAAAAACTGACCGGATGTGGAGACATACCTGTAATCCCAGGACTTTGGGAGGCCAAGGCAGGCAGATCACCTGAGGTCAGGAGTTCAAGACCAGACTGACCAACATGGAGAAACTCTGTCTCTACTAAAAATACAAAATTAGCTGGGTGTGGTGGCACATACCTGTAATCCCAACTACTTGGGCGGCTGAGGCAGGAGAATTGCTTGAACCAGGGAAGCAGTGGTTGCGGTGAGCCAAGATCACCCCATTGCACTCTAGCCTGGGCTACAAGGGTAAAACTCTTGTCTCAAAAAATAAAAAAATTTACCTGTGTATATTGAAAATAGATCACATTGTTAAATTGGTATCTGAACCTTTTCCCTGAACATTTTATGTTTCCTTCTTTGGAAAATGTGTTTATAAAGAAGAAATTGCAAGATAATATTTGTGTTTATGGCCCAGTGTTTTTAGGTTCTGATTTATAAGGTTGGTCTTTTAATTAATTTTAATACTGATTCCAATTCTAATACTGTCTTCTTCATAAGTAGGCTACATGTTTGACAAAGATGGGCCAGTATAGAAGAAATGCCAAATTTTCTAATCTACTGCTGCCCTTGGGTCTCACTCTGTCACCCAGGCTGGAGTACACTGGCACAGTTGGCTCACTGCAGCCTGGAATTCTTGGGCTCAGGTGAGCCTCCCACTACAGCCTCCCAAGCAGCCAAGCACTAGGTGTGTGCTAACATGCCGGGCTAATTTGTTTGTTTGTTTGTTTTGAGATGGAGTTTCACTCTTTGCCCAGGCTGGGTGAAATGGCCTAGTCTCAGCTCACTGCAACCTCCACTTCTGGGTTCAAGCAGTTCTCCTGCCTCAGCCTCCCAAGTAGCTGGGCTATAAGCACCTACCACCTTGCCCGGCTAATTTTTGAATTTTTAGTAGAGACGGGGTTTCACCATATTGGCCAGGCTGGTCTTGAACTCCTGACCTTAGGTGATCCATTAACCTTGACCTCCCAAAGTGCTGGGATTACAGGCGTGAGCCACTATGCCCAGCTGCCAGGCTAATTTTTTAATTTTTTGTAGAGATGGGTCTTGCTTTGTAGCCCTGGGTGGTCTTAAAACTCCTGGCTTCAAGTGATCCTCCTGTCTTGGCCTCCCAAAGTGCTAGGATTACAGGCATGAGACACCACACCTGGCAAATTTGCTTTCTATGGTACAGACAGCCACAGGCAAGCAGAGTAAAGTTACTCTTTGAAACACCTCCAACTTTACTTTTGAACAGGAAAGTCAACAGCACAATCCTACCTAAAAATAAGCTTGACATTAGAGTTAGATAAATCTTTTAAAATGTGAAACATATGGAATTTATGCAAGATATATGTGTTTTCTAAAAGTAAGTCCTTTTGCGTCACAGTAAGAAATGTTTATTTTAATAATAGAATTCTGTGGCCAAAGATAATAACTTTTACTCTCTTATAATAAGTTGTGGTTGCTTGCCTATAGTATTAGTTGGTGCAAAAGTAATTTTAGGATATTTAAACCTTTTTTTTTTTTTTTTTTTTGGAGAACCGAGTCTCGCTCTGCTGTCTAGGCTGTAGTGCAGTGGTGCGATCTCAGCCCACTGCAACCTCCGCCTCCTGGGTTCAGGTGATTCTTCTGCCTCAGTCCCCTGAGTAGCTGGGATTACAAGCCTGTACCACCACACCTGGCTAGTTTTTGTATTTTTAGTAGAGGCAGAGTTTCACCATGTTGGTCAGGCTGGTCTCGAACTCCTGACCTTGTGATCCATCCTCCTTGCCATCCCAAAGTCCTGGGATTACGGGCGTGAGCCACTGCACCCGCCCATTGAAACCTTTTTGGGAAGAAAAACTTACTTTGAAAAAATAGGGAGAAAAAAAGTATGGGAGGAAATCAATTCCCCCCACCTTCCCATTTAGAAATGGGCATTCAGAATCAGAGAATTTTTTTTCTTTTTTTGAGATGGTCTCTGTCACTCAGGCTGGACTGTGGTGTCATGATCATAGCTCACTGCAACTTCGAACTCTTAAGGGCTCAAGCATCTTGAGTTCAATAGCTCAAGATTTTTGAGGGCTCAGGCCGTCTTCCCATTTAGCCTCTAGAGTAGCCAGGACTACAGATGCATGCAACCATGCTTGGCTAATTTTTTTTTATTTTTTGTAGAGACGGCGGGGAAGGGGAGCCTCAATTACGTTGCCTAGGCTGGTCTCGAACTCCTGGCCTCAAAAGATCCTCCTGCCTCACCCCAAGAGCTTGGATTACAGGCCTGAGCCACCACGCCCAGAGAGGATTTATGCTTCTGCCACTAGTTGCCTTTCAAATCCTGGGCCAGGTGACCTCCTTTGCCTATCTACTTCTTATCCTTTAGCTTTCAGTTTAAACATTTGCTGTAGAAGAACTTTTAAATTTTTAATTGAGAAGGCCTGTACTTTAAAAGAAATAAAGTTTATGTTTTCTTCCAAATGAGAAAATCAGTTGAAGATGTCTATGGCCCTCAATTTATTATGTAGTACTTTTATCTAGTTTCTATTTAACCTAAAGACACAACTGCTTCTCAGTGAAGTTGTTCAATCAATTTATAGATTATCATTTATTATACTGCAATAAGATCCATACATAAGACAACCTGAGGCCGGGTGCGATGGCTCACACCTGTAATCGCAGCACTTTGGGAGGCCAAGATGGGTAGATCACCTGAGGTCAGGATTTCAAGACCAGCCTGGACAACATGGCAAAAACCTGTCTCTGCTAAAAATATAAAAATTTAGCTAGGCATCGTGGTGTGCACCTGTAATCCCGGCTACTAGGATGGCTGAGGCAGCAGAATCACTTGAGCCTGGGAGGCAGAGGTTGCAGTGAGCCAAGATGATGGCCACTGCACTCCAGCCTGGGTGACAGCAAGATGTCGTCTCAAAAAAAAAAAAAAGACAACTTGAAAACCTAAGCTTTTTTTTTTTTTTTTTTTTTTTTTTTTGAGACGGAGTTTTGCTCGTTACCCAGGCTGGAGTGCAATGGCGCGATCTCAGCTCACCGCAACCTCCGCCTCCTGGGTTCAGGCAATTCTCCTGCCTCAGCCTCCCGAGTAGCTGGGATTACAGGCACACACCACCATGCCCAGTTAATTTTTGTATTTTTAGTAGACATGGGGTTTCACCATGTTGACCAGGATGGTCTCGATCTCTTGACCTCGTGATCCACCCACCTCAGTCTCCCAAAGTGCTGGGATTACAGGCTTGAGCCACCGCGCCCAGTGGGGAAGTCTATTCTTTTATCAGACAGTTGCAACTACTTGAAAACTCTTCTGTAGAGTTTATGTCCATTACTTTCACTGAGAAAAGGGGTGCTGAAGGCCTTTTGGGGAGGAAGCATCATGCCACCACTGAAATTCTGTAACTTGAGGAAATCCTGGGGAAGAAATCCTATGATACAAAGAAGGTTCAGTGATTAGCTGAGGGCTGATGGGAGAGGGGATGCCACGAGGCCTGCTTGTATTGAAGAAAAAGGCCTTCTCTGGAGTGGCCCGGCTTCCTCACCCAATCTGACCTCCCAGCTCTTGCACTGGGAAAACTTTGCAGTTATTATTGTCCTCATCCTCCTGTGTGGCTCACCCCTCCCCCCATTATTTTTTAAAAGCGTATTGCCCTGCAACCTCATTGTCCCTGCATGCTGGAGTCAGGACGGCGTTGTCTGTGCTCTCCATGTCTGCCTTCACACAGGGTTTGATAGCTTCCTCTTAAGCCGCCACCAGCTGGCTTTCTTGCCTGCTCTGTACACTCACTGCCACCACCTCCAGGTCTCTTCCAGATGCCCTAAGCACGTTGGTCCCTGGATCTCAAGCTTGCCCGGCGCTCCATCCCTGGCAGTCCTCTGGGGCATCTCCAGTGTCCCGATGAGTGACGTACCAGCATGTGGTTTTATGGTATCCTGACCCTCTGTCCCTCCAACTACACTTTAGTATCTCTTGGACAGGTACGCCCGTAGCACTTCAAATGATAAACCCTGGAGTTTTCCTTTATCTGACATTGACCTGAAATGACAAACCCTAATTCCTTTCTCCGATATTGACCTTTTTTCTGCATGCTTGTTTTTACTAAGCCTGCATCTCGACCTCCGGTTCCAGCCTTTCCTTACTCTCAGCACCTTACTTCCCTCTGGCTTCGTTTCTCTCCCCAGCCCACCTGAACTTTAGAGTCAATCATTTCTCTGCTCTCATAAACTTCCTCCTTTCTCGATTGTTTTTTTCAGGGGCTGGTCAATCTTCAACCACATGTAAACTTAGCTGTACATTTCCCCTACATGTGTACCCAAACTGTCTAAATAGTGCTAGCAAAACAGTAACCAGAAAAAAAAGTACCACGTTGCTTGACTTCATTACAAAACCGAGTGATGAACCTTCAGCTGGGTCCTGAGGTGGCTTGATTATTTATTCGTCCCTGGTCTCTCTCTTTTTCTCTCCTGCTGTTGGGAATTATTTCGACTTGGATCCTGATTCTTGTTACCTGATTGTTTGGATCTCATTCTTCCTTGTGCCATCACTGTCGTTCAGCGGTCTAGCCTTCCACCTCTGTGAAAAGATTGTGGCATAGACTTTCCCGTGGCTCACTGAAACGTCACCACACCCTCATGCTTTCTTTCCAGCTGCCTCTATGTCTCAAAGGAGGAAAGAACTATCCTCTTGCCCAACACCGTCCTACTTACCCAAGTACTTGTGGTCCTGCCTGGCACTAGTAATCACCCCTTCTTTATTCTACCTTAAATTCATGCCCACTCCTCTAGGTCTACCATAATTGAACCCAAGCATCCTCATCTTTTTTTGTTTTTCTTTTGAGACAGAGGCTCGCTTTGTCTCCCAGACTGGAGTGCAGTGGCGCCATCTTGACTCACTGCAACCTCTGCCTCCTGGATTCAAGCGGTTCTCCTGCCTCAGCCTCCCTAGTAGATAGGATTACAGGTACCTGCCACCACACCTGGCTTATTTTTGTATTTTTTTGTAGAGAAGCGTTTTGTCATGTTGGCCAGGCTGGTCTCGAACTCCTGAGCTCAAGAAGTCCGCCTGCTTCAGCTTCCCAAAGTGCTGGGATTACAGGTGTGAGCCACTGCGCCTGGCACATCTTCATCCTTAAACACAAATAAACCTCTCTGTGCTTCTCCATTCAGTTTTTCCAGAGCACGTTGCTTGGACTTTTATTTAGCCTATATTTCTTTCTGACTTTATCATAATAAGCTGGTTTCCGGGGCAAATCACGAGATCAGGAGATTGTGACCATCCTGGCCAATATGGTGAAACCCTGTCTCCACTAAAAATACAAAAATTAGCTGGGCATAGTGGTGCATGCCTATAGTCCCAGCTCCTCAGGAGGCTGGACCAGGAGAATCACTTGAACCTGAGAGGCAGAGGTTGCCATGAGCCGAGATCATGCCACTGCACTCCAGCCTGGCAACAGAGTGAGACTGTCTCAAAAAGAAAAGAAAGAAATAACCATAAAAATGGGCAACCAGCAGCCCTTGGAGCTGCTCTGCCTATGGAGTAGCCATTCTTTTCCTACATTATTAATAAACTGGCTTTCAATTAAAAAAGAGCGGTTTCATTACCTGAAGCCCTATTACATTTTAACTTTTAATTTTAATTTTTTTTTCCCAAGATGGAGTCTTGCTCTGTCACCCAGGCTAGAGTGCAGTGGTGTGATCTTGGCTCACTGCAACCTCCGTCTCTCAGGTTCAAGCAATTCTCCTGCCTCAGCCTCCTGAGTAACCAGGGTTACAGGTACGCGCCACCACACCCAGCCAATTTTCGTATTCTTAATAGAGATAGGGTTTCACCAGGTTGGCCAGGCTGATCTCGAACTCCTGACCTCAGGTGATCTGCCTGCCTTGGCCTCCCAAAGTGCTGGTATCACAGGTGTGACCCAGTGCACCCTGCCGTATTTTATCTTACTGAGTACAGAGATTTTATCAGTCCTGTATCTTTACCCTCTCTCTACTTTAGAGTAGGTTATGGGAACAGCATTTCTATTTTCCATGAAGTGCTGGTGCTCTGAGTGTGGCCCTGATAAACACTCCAAGGTTACTCTGCTGCACTGGAGGCTGGGAGCTTCGTCTTGAAACCTCCGTGTTGTGTGACAGCTGGTCTCACAGGGAGGGTGGCAGGACAGCTTATGGTTCAGTGGGCATTACTGCAGGAAACAGTAATTTTTATCCTGGAATTATGGAACAGGAGTGACAGGGGACTTGCTAACAGTTTTCAAAGCTTTAAAATTACTAAAGAGTTTCTATACTGGCTATTTTTTTTTTTTTTTTTTGAGACTAAGTTTTGCTCTTGTCACCCAGGCTGGAGTGCAAAGGTGCGATCTCAGCTCACCACAACCTCTGCCTCCTGGGATCAAGCGATTCTTCTGCCTCAGCCTCCCGAGTAGCTGGGATTACAGGTGTGCGCCACCACACCTGGCTAATTTTGTATTTTTAGTGGAGACGGGGTTTCTCCATGTTGGTCAGGCTGGTCTTAAACTCCCAACTTCAGGTGATCCTCCCACCTTGGCCTCCCAAAGTGCTGGAATTACATGCGTGGGCCACTGCGCCTGGCCTGCATTTTATTCTCAAGCCGAGGAAAGAATGGGTCTTATTGTAATACTAGTCACTGCCGGCATTTGCGTCGCAGGGATGATTTATTTGTTTATTCTTAGAGACAGAATCTCACTCTGTTGCTCACACTGGAGTGCAGTGGTGCTGTCATAGCTCACTGCAGCCCGAAACTCCTGGGCTCAAGTGATCCTCCTATGTTGGCCTCTCAAAATGCTGGGGCCAGCCAATAAAGACTGTTTAGACAGAGGAATCTCAGTAGTGAGAGTAATTCACATCAGCAGATTTGGAAAGGATGAGCGTTTAGATGCTTCCGGGGGGCAGGTTTGTTGAGCTGGAGGGATCCAGGAAAATGCATTAGGTCATGTACGCCGAAGAAATGTCAGTATCCTGGATATAAACATCTTTTTGTGGTGAGTATCAAATTACATCAAGTAGGCTGGGCGTGTGGCTTACACCTATAATTCCAGCACTGTGGGAGACTGAGCCAGGAGGATTCATTCAAGCCAGGAGTTCGAGACTACTCTGGGTAACATAGCGAGACTCTGTCTCTACAAAAAATACAAAAATTAGTCAGGAGCTGTGCCACATGCCTGCAATCCTAGCTGCTCAGAAAGCTGAGGCAGGAGGATCACTTGAGCCCCGGTGGTCAAGGCTTTAGTGAGCTGTGATTGTGCCACTGTCTTCCAGCCTGGGTGACAGAGCAGGACCTTGACTCAGAAGCAAAGCAAATTACATGAAGCAATTGAGTAACAAATGACTCCTATGATTCAACAAGGTTTTGAATGCCTATCATGGGGAGAGCCTTGCTCGAGGCACTACGTACACAGCAGAATCAAAACAGAGTCTCTGACTATGAGGCCGGGGTACAAAGGACCGTCTCATGAGAGACCTCAGTCAAATGAGGAACGAAGCACAAGGGTATGTGGGGCAAGAACATCGAAAGGAAGGAAGCTGCATGTGCAAAGGTCCTGAGGCAGGAGATGTTTGTGTTTGAGTAGCGGGGAGGCGAGTAAGGTAGGGACAGAATGAGGAAGAGAGTCACTGCAGATTTAGTCAGAGATGGGTGGGGGCAGCCAGGCCCGTAGGCCAGTCTGAGCATAGCACATGTGTGAAAGTAAGTCCCAATTGCTGTTAAAGGCATTTAAATAGAATTAACTTGTTAAGGTGTTCAATCATTAATTAAAATTGAACTGATTTATTCTGCTCATCTTATACATCCATCCACTACATGATTGGCTCACAACGCTGGTGCCCATATAAGCCTTTTACCCATCTGAAGACAGCACCATAAACAGGTCATGGAAGTTTCAGCAGGGCGTGACAAGTCTAATTGTCACACAGAAGTTCTGATTATTATGATTAGTAAGTGAACATTTTCTCCACGGGTTACTGTTTATCATTTGGATCAACTTGGGTTGCCTTTTGCCATATTGAAAGGTCTAATTTTTTTGCTTTGTTTTGTTTTGAGATGGAGTCTAGCTCTGTTGCCCAGGCTGGAGTGCAGTGGTGTGATCTCGGATCACTGCAACCTCCGCCTCCTGGGTTCAAGTGATTCTCCTGCCTCAGCCTCCTGACTAGCTGGGATTACAGGCATGCGCCTCCAGGCCCAGCGAATTTTTGTATGTTTAGTAGAGATAGGGTTTCACCATGTTGATCAGGAAGGTTTCGATCTCCTGACCTTGTGATCCACCCACCTCAGCCTCCCAAAGTGCTGGGATTACAGCATGAGCTACTGCGCCCGGCTGAAACGTCTAATTTTTATATTGTCAGATCTCAGGGTTTATTTTGTGTTGCAGCGTCTGTGAGTCTTGTCTTGTTTTTTATTTATTTTTATTGTCTTTAAGCTTACAGTACCTGGTATTCCCAGGCAGTATACCACTGAAGTGCTAACCAGGCTTGATCCTGCTTAGTTTCTGAAATTAGACAGAAATTGAGCACATTCAGGGTGGTGTGGCCGTAGGGTCTTGTCTTGCTTTGAAAGATCACCTCTGGGCCAGGCGTGGTGGTTCAAGCCTGTAATCCCAGCACTTTGGGAGGCCGAGGCGGGTGGATCATGAGGTCAAGAGATCGAGAGCATCCTGGTCAACATGGTGAAACCCCGTCTCTACTAAAAATACAAAAAATTAGCTGGGCATGGTGGTGTGTGCCTGTAATCCCAGCTACTCGGGAGGCTGAGGCAGGAGAATTGCCTGAACCCAGGAGGCGGAGGTTGCGGTGAG
>CAUYOR010073039.1:0-34852 GCA_963573925.1 Callimico goeldii | reverse complement strand
AACTGTTAGTTTAGCTTCTTGATTCTTTTGTAGTTATACTTAGCTTAAAACACACATTATGACCATCCTGGTCAACATGGTGAAACCCCGTCTCTACTAAAAATACAAAAAATTAGCTGGGCATGGTGACGCGTGCCTGTAATCTGAGCTACTCAGGAGGCTGAGGCAGGAGAATTGCCTGAACCCAGGAGGCGGAGGTTGCGGTGAGCCGAGATCGCGCCATTGCACTCCAGCCTGGGTAACAAGAGCGAAACTCCGTCTCAAAAAAAAAAAACACACATTATACAGCTATACAAAAATATCTTTTTATATCCTTACTCTACAAGCTTCTTTCAGTTAAAAATGTTTTTTTCCTTTAAAACTTTTTTTGTTAAAGATAGAGACACAAACATGTGAGGCCAGGCCTACACAGGGTCAGGATCATTAATATCACTGCCTTTCATTTCCACATCATCTCATAGAAAGCCTTAGGGGCAATAACATGCACGGAGCTGTCGTCATTTGTGGTAACAGTGCCTCCTTCTGCAGTACTTCTGGAAGGACCTGCCTGAGGGTACTTTTATAAGTAGCAGGAAAACACTGTAACATAATAAAAAGTATAGTGAATACATCGGTCAGCAGTTTGTTCATCATTTTCTAGTGTTATGTACCTCACCTCATTGCAAGTGCCATACTTTTGTTTGTCTCGTGTGCAGTGTGTTTGCTTACACCAACCTCACCATGAACACGTCAGTAATGTGTTGCCCTACAGTGTTAGGATGGCTGCGACATCACTAGGTGATAGGGATTTTTCAGCTTCACTAGCATACTGCAGCCTTAGTCTCCCAGGCTTAAGTGATCCTCCTGAGTGGCCGGGACTACAGTCCTGTGCCACCATGCCTGGCTAATTTTTTTGATTATTATTAGAGACAAGGTCTTGCTGTGTTGCCGAGGAAGATCTCGAACCCCTGAGCTCAAGCGGTCCTTGGACTCCCAAAGTGCTAGCATTACAGGTGTGAGCCCCTACTCCTGGCTTTCCTTACAGCCTTATGGGACCACTGTTGTATATGCAGTCCATCACTGACTGACACATCATTATGTGACTCATTTTTGTTAAGTACTGTTTTTGTTGTGTTCCACAAATTTTGTAAGTAATTTTCATTTTTATTCATGAGAAATTTTAAAATATTTTGATTTTGTTTTGACTTGTGTTAGAGGTGTGTTTAATCGCCATCTATTTTAGAATTTTCTATTTACCTTTCTGTTATTTCTAGTTTATTTTATTTTATTTTTTTGAGACAGAGTCTTGCTCTGTTGCCCAGGCTGGAGTGAAGTGGCATGATCTTGGCTCACTGCAGCCTCCACCTCCCGGGTTCAAGCGATTCTCCTGCCTCAGCCTCCCAGTACCTGGGATTACATGTGTGCCACTATGACTGGCTAATTTTTGTATTTTTAGTAGAGATGGGGCTTCGCCATGTTGGCCAGGCTGGTCTTGAATTCCTGACCCCAGGTGATCTTCCCTCCTCGGCCTCCCAAAATGCTACGATTACAGGTATGAGCCATTGTGCCTGCCCTATTTCTAGTTTAATTCCATTGTGAAAGAAAATACTGTATGATTTATATTCTTTCAATTTTACTAAGACGTGTTTTATGGACCAGGATGTTTTATTTTGGTTTATGTTCCATGTGAGCTTGAGAAGATGTGTATTAGGTTGTTGGGTAAAGTAGTCTCTACATGTCTATTGCGTCCAGTTGATCGATGGTATTGTCGAGTTCCACTATGTTCTTACTGACTTTCTGCCTGCTGGATTCGTCTATTTCTGATAGAAAGGTGTTAAAGTCTCTAATTTTAACAGTGGATTCGTCTTTCTGGATGCAGTTGTATCAGTGTTTTCCTTACATAGTTTGATGCTCTGTTGCTAGGAGCCTGTGCATTAAGGATTGTTGCCTTTTTGGTGAATTGAGTTCTTTATCATTATGTCATGCCATTTGTCCCTCATAAGTTCCTTGCTTGGAAGTCTGCTCTGTCTGACACTAGTATAGCTATTTTTGCTTTCTTTTCATTAGTGTTAGCATGATATATTTTTATCAAACCACTTTTATTAATTTATGTGTCTTCATACTGAAAGTTGTTTTATTGTAGACAACATATAGTTAGGTCTTGTTTTTCGATCCACTCTGACAACGTCTCTTTTAATTGATGCATTTGGGCTATTGATGTTGAAGGTGATTATCGATGCAGTTGGATGAATAGCTGATGTATTTGTTACTGTTCTCTGTTTGTTGCCCTGTTCTTTCTTCTTACGTTTGTCTCCTGTCTTCCTGTGTCTGAGAATCACAAGATTGTTTTCTCCCCTTAGCATACCACTTTGTTCTTTTTCACTTTTTTTTAGTGGTTGCTCTAATGTTTTTGCAATACACATTTACAAGTAATCCAAGCCCATTGTGAAATAATGACGTAATGCTACAGCACTTCACAGGTAGTGTGAGTACCTTATAACGTAATTCTGATTTCTCCCTCCTGTACCTTTTACCGTTGATGTCATTCATTTCACTTACGTAAAGCATACATAAGCATATATATACATGTAAGATATATACATAAACATACATAATCAAACATGCTGGAAAAACTTAGATTAAAAATCAGAAAGATTTTATTTTACCATCACTTATTCCTTTGTTGTGCTCTTCCTTTGTTATGAAGATCTGAGTTTCTCACTTAGGTTATTTTTTTTTCTCTCTAAAGAACTGTTAAACGTGTTTCGCGAGGCAATTCTGGCAATATGTTTTGTCAGTTTTTGTCTGAAAAAGTGTTTCTCTTTTGAAGGATAGTTTTGTGGGGTACAGAGTTCTGGGTTGGTGGCTTCTCTCTCCTGCACTTTAAATATTTCATTCCACCTCTCCTTGCTTGCATGGTGTCTGAGAAATCAGGTGTAGTTCCTATCTTTGTTCTTCTCTAGGTAAGGTGCCCCCTGCCCACTTCTTTCAGGATTAAACAAATATTTAACTTTCCGTAGTTTGACAGTGATATGCCTAGGTCCAGTCTTAGTATCTCTCCCTTCCCCACCCATCCCTCTCTTTGGCTTTTATTGTGCTTTGAGCTCTCCGAGCTGTTGGATCTGTGGTGCGGTGTCTGACATTAATTTGGAGGAAATTCTGAGTCATTACGGTTTCGAGCATTGCTCTCTTTCTCCTCTCCTTCTGACACTCCCATCACACGCATGTTCACTTTGCCTAAGTGTCCCATAGTCGTTGGAGTTCTGATGTGTTGTTTTCAGTCAGCTTTGGAGGTTTTTATCAAGTTCAGAGACTGTTTCCTCAGCTGTGTCAAATCTAGTGATAAATCCCTCAAGGGCATCAGTCATTTCTGTTGCAATTCTTTTTGTTCTCTCACATTTCTTTTTGATTCTTTCTTAGGATTTCTATCTTTCTGAATGACGTTGCCCATCTGTGCATCTTACCTGTTTTATCCATTAGAATCCTTAGCATATGAGTTGTTGTTACTTTAAATTAAATTTCTGGTCTGATACTTCAAACAGCCCTGCCATGTCTCGTTATGATGCTTGCTCTATCTCTACAAATTATGTTTTTGCTTTTAGTATGCCTTGTGATTTTTTTTCACGATAGATATGATGTGCCAGGTATTATAAAAGGAACTCCTGTAAATAGACTTTAGTTGATGTTAGTGCTGTCGTGGTAAGGTGTAAGGGGTGGGGGCTGTGGGGGAAGCATTTTTAAGACCTACAGTGTAGGTATCAGTCTTTTAGTGAGCCTCTGCCTCTGGACTGGGAACTTCCCACCACCCCAACTTAAGTGGGAAAGGATGGCTAGACTTGGGTGTTTCCCTCCCGGCAGGTCACTTAGTCTCTGTGAAAACCCTAAGAGGCTTGGCTCTCATTAACAAGGCCTGCTCTCAAAAGCAACTAGTTAAGAACAGAGTGCTCAGGCATATTTCAAAATGGTTCCATTTCCCCTTGTTTTGCTGAAAGCATGAGGGATTTTTCTGATATTTACTGTGAGAACTTGGGTGAGCTCCTGGGATAAAACTTATGAATGTGGGGCTGCCCTGTGAATGGGTCCTCCTGGAGCTTTTCTTTCTCAGACTTGTCCACCCCGAGGCTCCCGAAGGTTTTATCCGTTAAGGTGAGGTTCTCCCACCCAGGCACTGACTGCCCCTGTTGTTTCTGCTCATGGCTCAGCTCAGGTGGGCTGTGGCTCCCTGTACTCTCTCCCGTGTTGCCAACAGTGGTTTGTCCTGTGTCTTCCAGCTCTATCATGGATGAAAGAAGAGTTGTTGATTTTTTTTCCCCAGTCTGTTCAGCTTTTTACTTGTTGTTATGATGGAGTGATGACTTCCAAGCTGCATCCATAGGGTACTGGGTATCAGAAGTCTCCTTTTTTTTTTTTTTTTTCCTAAAAAAACTTTTTAAACAGCCTTTTTCCAAGGACTGTTAGTGGAGAAAATGAGATGGAAAGGGAAGACTTGTTACCTTCAGGAAGCACTGATGATTGAAAGAATTAAACCTCTTGGGTGGAATTACTTTTGAGGTTGTCTCTCCATTTTAGAGAGTTGTGCTCTCTTGTCACTAAAGATGTGTAGATTCACAGTCAGTGGAATCCATCAGAATCTTACTTGTATTTGCCCAAAATAATTTTGAGAGTGGTTAGATTAGGGGAGGAGGGTTGAAGATATAGAAGAGACAAAATTGGTTGTGATTTGGTAATTGTTGAGGCTGAGTGAAAGTCTCTATCTTTTTGTATATTTTGAAATTTTTTATAATAAAACTAAGTAAAAACTAGCTCATCTACCACCACACCCATCACCATCCTGGCTTTGCAGAAACAACTTGGTTCAGCCTAACATCAGGGAAACAATGGGGTCGCTTTTGTGAAGCCTAGACCTCTAAGATTTTCCTTGCCTGTAGCTTATCTGGGCAGAATTAGATACCATCTCTGTCATAATATGCCTAATTTCTAAATAAGGGAATCACTACAGTCTTTGGCTACTTGTTTCTTACTTGAAATTGGTTTTATGATGTTTGACTGAAACAGAAATATTTATAAAAATATTAGGGTTAGGCATGGTGGCTCACAGCTGTAACTCAGCACTTTGGGAATCCAAGGCAGAAGGATTACTTGAGGCCAGGAGTTACAGACCAGCCTGGGCAACACATTGAGACCCTGTCTTTACAAAAGAAGAAGCAAACAGACTAGCTGGGCGTGTTGATGCAAGCCTGTAGTCCTAGTTACTTGAGAAGCTGAGATGGGAAGTCACTTGAGCCCAGGAGTTCAAGGTTACAATGGGCTGTGATTGCACCAGGACACTGCAGCCTCACTGAGGGGACAGAGTAAGACCGCTTTAAAAAAAATCAGATTTCATTTATTCCATTTCATATAGAATGGATCTCTAAACAGATAGACTGCTTTCTATCTGCTGAGTTAAGAAGTAGCCAGTGCTAATTGTGGTGTTTATCTGAGTATCTCACTCAGCATGGGATGTTTAGAGAAAGCATCTGACGTGTCATTTCTTCATTTCTTTTCTCCAGTGTTATTCATAATAGGCAAGAAAGTCAAACTTAGATGTAGTTTAATGTCCATCTAATCTGATTGACAGTTGAGAAATAGTTATACATTTAAAAATACTGAGGAAAATAGGAAAATGGTGCTATTTTTAGTCTCCAAACTTGAGATATCTTATTTTAACCTTTATCTTTTTGTTACAAAGAATCAATCCAGAAAAACTTATAGATGTCCAGAAAAAGTTGGAATCTTTTTTAGCTCAAGATCAAGATTTAAAAGAAAGAGCTCAAAGGGTAAGTCATTTTCGAATTGGATTCCTTCATCGAATGGAAAAATAGTAAAGTTGATCACTTTCTGCTACTTCTAGGTTACATGTTTATGCCTCAGTCAAGAAGTGTAATTTGCTGATACATAAGTCTAGTTTGTTCTTTTTTTTTTTTTTCCCCAGAAATTTTTTTTTTTTTTTTTTTTTTTTGAGACAGTCTTGCTCTGCAGCCCAAGCTGGAGTGCAATGGCGCGATCTCGGCTCACCGCAACCTCTGCCTCCTGGGTTCAGGCAATTCTCCTGCCTCAGCCTCCCGAGTAGCTGGGATTACAGGCACATGCCATCATGCCCAGCTAATTTTTTGGATTTTTAGTAGAGACGAAATTTTTTTTTTTTTAGACAGAGTCTTGCTCTGTAGCCCAAGCTGGAGTGCAGTGGCACGATCTTGGCTCACTACAACCTTCACCACTTGGGCTCAAGTGATTCTTGTGCCTCAACTTCCTGAGTAGCTGGAACTACAGGTGTGAGCCATCACCATGCCTCACTAATTTTTTGTATTTTAGTAGAGAAGGGTTTCACCATGTTGCCCAGAGTGATCTGGAACTCCTGAGCTCAGGTGATCCGCCCGCCTTGGCCTCCCAAAGTGCTGGGATTACAGGTGTGAGCCACTACTACGCCCAGCCAGTCTAGCTTATTTAAAATTTTGAAAAATATTTTTATATATAGATTGGGAAAATCATCTTTAGTTTTGTCAAAGACATATGGAGAGTCCTCTTAAATAAGATGTTTTGGATGCACAGTGGCCTGATTTCTAATACTTGATGATTTTATTAACTTTTTATTTCTTTAGTAAAGTTGCTGTAACTCCTGATTGTACTTTCTTGATTGTGAGATTAATATCTTCCAACATTAGATTAAAGGAGGTCATTCAGTTATCTATCAGAAAATATGAAACATTGGAAAGATGTTGTTTGACTGGTTTGTGCATACAACGGAAGAGTCTTCCAGAACACAGAATATAGAAAAGCACGTTGAAATAAATGATGTGATTTATTGGGTGTCACGCATGGTTTAGCAGAGTGGCTAGCTGTGTTGCCAGCAGCGGCAAGCTATCTAGTTTCATGGAAGTGATTTTCTAGGTTTTGATTCTAATCTGGATAGAACAAAAGTGATAAGCAACCGAGGCGATTGCTTGTGGATGATTGTAGTAGAAAAATTATCTTTAAACTGGTGCTAGATAAAATGTGAAGTTTAGGAAGTATGGAAACAGGAACTAAATATACTTGACAAAAGTCAACCTAAAAATAAAAAATTACCTTGGCATGTTTTGTTATCTGTTTATTTGACAAACTGACAAAGGATCAGGACCGTTTATATTTTCGTTTGTGTAACTCTAGTATGAAGATAGTTTTTTTTTTTTTTAAAAACAGAAACAGAAAATATTCCAAGTTAATGATGAATTACTTGAAATCATAAAAAGGAAAAGCTTTAGCAATAAAGCATTTACTGTCATGATTTTATTAAATCTCAATATGTCAGATTTCATGTAATTAGAAAAACATCTTTTGACGCAATAATAAAAAATATTATCAATAATTAGCATTTATTGTATTTCAGAAAATGTGCTAGGTATCTACGTGCATTTTAAAAATTTTATTCTGATAACTCTAAGTAGTATCTTATTTTAGATAGATGAGAATATTGACATGTAGAGAAACAAGAAATTTTCTTTGGGAGTAAGATTTTGAGCTCTGAATAGATTCCAAATCTATATTATTCTAAAGCCTGTATTTTCCTCATCGTGTACCTTATTGTAACGGAATTATACTAACTTTAAAGTGGCTTTTTGGAAAGATGATATTCTCTGTTAGGTTGGCTTGATGAAATCAGATGCAAAGTTTTTTCTAATATTACAGTTCTGAAAGGTATGTTTTCATGTGTGTATGGAATGGAGACATACTGAACTATTTAGTGGTTTTTCAGTACTATTGAATTTTTCTCATTGGTTAATTTTCTTATATTTTGGTCTAAACTCACTTTTAAATTCTATCATATTGTACTTTTCAACCTCTTAATTTACAGTGTTTCGTCTCCTATATACGATCGGTATATCTGATGAAGAATAAAGAAGTATTTGATGTGAGCAAGTTACCTATACCTGAGTATGCCCTGTAAGTATTCCTAATATAGTCGTCATAGTGAATCCTCAAAGTTAGAGGGAATTAATTAATTAATTAATTAATTTAGAACTGGGGTCTTGCTCTGTTGTTCAGATTGGTCTCGAACTTCTGGGCTCAAGCAATCCACCCACATCAACTTCCTGGAATGCTAGGATTACAGGCATAAGCCATCATGCCTGGCCAGAGGGAATTTGTTTGAAATCTGCTCTCTGAGATTTTTAGTTTAAACAACTCTGTCTTAAGTTAAAAGAATCTGTTTGTTAAAGATCTGTAGTGAAAAAGATGAAATCAGCTTGGTAGAAAATGAGTTCAGTGTTCAGATCTTGTTTTCAGGGAGCAGTTTATTATTTGTAAGTATAAATTCCTTAGAGTGACATTGGCTCTTTCCTATCGTTTGATTTTAAAGGATATGGAGAGCAACCAATAAGCATTCTTTAAAATCTCTAAATATCTAAGTTTTCTCTTGTTCTCTGAACCCCTTGGCCGGATTGCCATAGACATTTTATGCTTTGGATATGTGTCTCTTTTCTGGTTCTTCTTATGTTAGGCTGCTTACTGCCGGAATGAATATTCCTTCTGTCTTGGTGTTTCTTATAGGTACTCATGGTTACTATGGCAAGATGTCCGTTTTTAGTAACTGAGGTTACTATTGTATGAAACAGAATGGTTGGTTTTGTTTTGGCTTAGTATTTGAGGGATTTTTTTGGGGGAGGAGACAAAGTCTTTCTCTGTCACCCAGGCCAGAGTGCAGAGGAGTGATCATGGCTCACTGCATCCTTGACCTCCTGGGCTTAGATGATCCTCCCATCTCAGCCTCCTGAGTAGCTGGGACTGCAGGTGCATGCTACCATGCCTGGTTAGTTTTCTATTTTTTGTAGAGAAAGGCTTTCACCATGTTGCCCAGGCTGGTTTCAAACTCCTGGGCTCAAGTGATCCTCCCTGCCTCAGCCTTCCAAAGTGCCGACATAGGTGTGAGCCACTGCGCCTGACCGGGTTTTGTTTTTTAACCTTTTGACTTATAAATGAGGAATGTTTATTCTTCAGTGGGATCCTACCTGTGGGAATGGTAAAAACACTGACAAAATCTTATAGAAGCAGCCTTGAGATAATCATACTTTGAATATCGGCATGAAATTTCCCAGACCATGGTGAAAGGTGATTACAAGGCAAGGTTGGTTGGTTTGGCTTGTTCTTAGGCGTTGGAGTGCCTTTACCTTTAAGCTGAGTCTAACTGTAGCATATATCTGAGTGAGCTGCTGTTTTCTATTTGTTAGATTATATGTTTACCATAACAGGTGATAGGTCAGTTGTTACATTTTTGAATCTTTTAAATTGCTTTATAGCAGTCTAGGGCTGCTGACTTACCTGTTGAGTGACAGGTGGAAAACCATGTGCCATGGATAACACGTTCCTTGCTCATGTTTATATACGAGTTCCTAGTTTTATTATCTCTGAATATGATCCATGGCTTAGGCTATTAGCTGACTTTTGGCTCCCTGGGAATTTTTATCCTGCTTTTCTGATTTGACTTATGTGGGATATTAGCAGACAGGAAAGGCACAGGTCTTTAACACTGTAAGCCATATTTACGGAAGAATTTGGTGCAATAGGTTCCAGGACATTTTATCTGTTGGTAGTTGAAGACTTTTGCTTTTTGTGATGCCTAGAGAAGGCAGAAAATTAACTTGAGAACAAATTTTAGTATAATTAAATTTGGTATTTTAATTTTTGTAGACATTTAGCTGTGTAGTTTCCTTGAGGTATGCAGTTTCCTTTAGAAGCCTTTGATACCTAAAGCAGTGCTATGTGTATAAGATATATTAAAGGTTTTAAAAATTTTACTAAACACACATGTTTTGAATACCTAATATGTGCAGGTCATTGTATTAGATGTTAAATTGTAGATATATAATATATACTGCTACCTTCAAGAAACTCAGTTTTAGTAGCTGAGAGAGACATAAAAACGTAAGCGTAATACATTGAGAGAAATCCTCTGGATGAGTTTGTGATTCTGACCCTAACAGTGGTGATGGGGATGACATCAAGTTCTCATTAATTGCCTCTTTGCCAGGCGCTGGTTTGAAGCACAATAACATCTGTCAACTCATTTGTTCTTAACCCTGTGCGGTAGGTCCTCTTAGCATCCTGTTTTGCACATGGAAAAGCTCTGGTACAGAAAGATTAAATCATGAGTTCTCACAGCTAGTAAGTGACAGCCAGATTCTGAACCTCAGCAGTCTTATTTCTGAATCCATGCTTCTCAACATTATATCTCTCAGTTTCTTTGAACCATGTCAGATAGGAAAAGAGCAGTGGATCCATGTTATGATGTTACTATTTATTCAGAGCAGTCCTTGTTTTTAGATTTCCAGTTGATCAGCGAGAACTTAGTGAAAGCTATTAGCTTTGATCCAAGCTGGGAAGGATATAATATTAAATTGAATCTTGACCTTAGATGGGGAAAATAAGATTTTTTTTTTTTTTTCCTTTTTGGTGTTTGGTTTATAAAATCTATTTTTACAGAAGTGATTGTACCATATTCTGTTTCAGGATGGGACATGGGGACCACATTCCGGTTCTTTTTCTGTAGAGAAATGTATTTTGTGCTTTAATGATTATGTCTCCTCTGGTTTATTTAGTACTTAACATTTTATGAAGTAATTTCATGCAGTTAGTTAATTGGATCTTTACAGCAACTGTGAGATAGGCCTGGCAGGTACTTCCCCGTGTTATGAGAAGCTGAAACTGAGAGAGTTGAATTGGAAATTGGCAGGTCTGGTACTTGGACTCTTACCTTGTTTCTGGTCCAGTGCTCTTTAGCTTATTCCACGTTATCCTCTTAAAGAAGAAACGGTGTCTAAATTGTTTTCTGACAGGTGTTCAGTGTATTTTGCCTTACGTTTTGGATCAGCTAGCCTGTTAGTATCGAGTTGTATCTCAAAGGAACATTTTCTTTAAAAAAGCTCTAGAAATCTCTGCTCTCGAGAAACTTGTATGGTACCTGTAAACATATCATTGACGTTGAGAAAACTCTTACCACATTTTTCCATATTTAAGGTCTCTTGGTCTTGCTGTGGCACCACGCATAAGATTTCTTCAGAAAATGCAGAAACAACCCACCAAAGAATTGGTAATGAGCCAAGCTAATAAAGTAATTGAGCCTCGGGCTCCCTCCCTCACCAATGACGAAGTGGAAGAATTTAGAGCCTACTTCAGTGAGAAAATGTCCATCCTTCAGAAAGCTGGAAAAAGACTTGAAGGGAGAGAGCACAGACAGGCTAATGATACTAGTGATGAAGAACAGGAAGAAGAGGAGGAGGAAGAAGAGGAGGAAGAAGAAGAAGAAGAAGCAGAAGAAGAAATGGAAGAGAAACTGGCAAAAGTAAAGGGATCTCAACCTCCATCTCTTCCTAACAGCAGTGAGGCACAGAAGATCAAGGAAGTTCCTACGCAGTTCCTGGACAGAGATGATGAGGAAGATGATGTTGATTTCTTGAAGGTGAAGCGGCACAATGTGTTTGGATTGGACCTTAAAGAGGAGAAAACATTACAGGTAAGTTTACTCCTAACGGAGGGTCTTCTATTACATTGCCTTACTATGTGCTTGTTGTTGCCTTTTGGGGACTGAGGGAAGTGAAAACTAAGAGAAACTTAGGCTGACTTTCTTTGCAATGAACTCTTCCTCCTTTCATCCATGTTTAAACATAGAATAAGTGCCAGTGAATTTTCTTAGTGTTCGTAACTTTGAGAACTCTAAGAGGTGAACAACTTTAATCTTATTTACAGCATCAGAAAGATGTTGTGTTTTAAAAGTTGCCAAAGTCTGATTATGTCTCAGAGAAAGGCGATGAAGCTCCTTGGTTTATGGCATGAGGATGCTTCATTATAATTCCTAAGATACTGCTTCTGATTGATTAAATTATAAGGAACAGTTGTAATTATTTAAATCTTTCTAAACGCAAGTTTTACTCTTAATGCAACATTTGTTTATGGGAACCAAGCCAGTATCTTAAATAGTAAGTGAACAGTTTTTTTAAAGTCTGCTTACGAATGTTTATGACAAATTTTCATGTAGATCCTTTGTTTTTCTGTAGTCCGCTTCTAGAAGGAACAAAAGAAATAATCCATTTATGTAAAGCACTTGTTTTCCAGGGTGTTTTTGTACGTGCACAGTAAATGTATTTCTCCTTCTCTCTTACTCCCCTTCCTACTTTCTATGTCTTTATTCTTGATCATCTTTTAAAAAGGGAATTGAATAAAAAGTGAAGCTCGATTCTTACTCTTCATACAGTGTTGAGTAAAATTCCAAGACTCACAGTAGGAAATAGATTTTGATGCGAAACTTAGAAATGTGTTTAAGTAACTAAAGATTAAAAAACCCAGAAGATGTACTTATTGAACACTTAATATGTGTTCTGTGTTAGGCATTTTCTAAACATTTTCTCATTTAGTGTTTGAAATACCTTCAGAAGTAGTTACTATTATCTCATTATACAGGTGATGGAAAAAACTAACTGGCACAGAGACAGTATTAATAGTGCAGGGAGGCATTGAAGTAGTAAATGGCAAAGCTGGAACTTGAAAATGGGTGTTCTGACTTTAATATCCATGCTCTTGTTCGGTAATCCTGTACTGACTCATCCTGCTTCAGATTAGATCATTTTAAGTCTGCAGTTAAGACTCATTTTATCAGTGAACTAAACAGAAAAAGTTAGATTTTTGCTTTAAATAATTTAGCCACTGTATTAACTATTACGTTTACCACTTTCTAAGAAATATGAACATAACCAAAGCATTAAATTGAAAAGGAATGATATAATTCTATAATACCATGAATTGTTCACATAAATAGGACGTGTCTAAGTACTCATAGGTCACCGGGCATTAGAAAAATGTATGTAGCAAAACAACCTTTTAAACTTCAAAAAGAGTTTTACTGTGTATCAGTTATCTAAACTAACTTTTCAATGTATACAGTTTGAGTTTTGACAAATGTATGGTGTTATGTAATTACTACCACAATTAGAATAGAATCAGTGTCATCACTCCAAAACGTGTCTTGCTCCCTTTGCAATTACTTTACCCTTCACTTAACCTCTGGCAACCACTGATCTGATTTCTACCCCTGTAGTGTTGCATTTTGCAGAACGATACAGAAGTAGGAAAATAAAATATTTAGCCTTTGTGTCTGGCTTCTTTCATTTAGCTTAATATTACTGCATGTACCAGTAGTTTGTTCCTTTTAATTGTTGAGTAGTATTTCATTGTATGGATGTACCACAGGTTTTCTTAAGTTTTAAATTGGCATTGGTTGTTTCCATTTTTTGGTGGTAATGACAAAAGTCATTATAAACATACACATTTTTTTTATGTAGATAATTTTCTCATTTCTCAGGGAAACAAATGCGGTTATTTTCTAGGAATAAGTTTACTGGGAACATAAATCTGTGAGTCTATCAACTGATATATATTTTCCTAAAATTGCTTTGGCTATTTTTAGACCATTGCATTTTCATTTGTTTTTGAGTCAGCTACTTTGTATAAAGAGCCTGCTAATGACTTCATTGAGGTTGCATTGAATCTATAAATCTAACTGGACAGAACTGACATTGTACAATACCTTTTTATTTAGGCCTTAGTGTCTTTTTAGCATTGCTTTATAACTTTAAGTGCACATATTTGAGTCCTCTCTTACTATTTGATATTTTTAAATGCTATTATAAATGGTATTTTTAAAATTTCAATTTTCAATTATTTGTTGCCAGTACATAGAAATAGTGTGTTTTTATAGACTGATCATTCTAAACTGATCTATTAGTTCTTGTGGCTTTTTGGGAGTTGCTTGGGATTTTCTTTTGTAGCTGATTATGAGGTTTGTGAATAAAGATGGTTTCATTTCTTCTTTATCATCTGTGTGCCTTATATTTCTTTTTTCTTTTTCTTTTGCTTGATTATACTGACTAGAATCTGTAGAATAGAAGTGGTAAGAGTAGCTGTTGCTGTGTTGTTCCTGATTGTACTGAGGGGGAAGCATTCAGTCTTTTACCATTACATCTGATGCTAGCTGTAGGTTTTGTTGTAAATACCTATGACGTTGAGAAGCTTCCGTCTATTCCTAGCTGGTTTAGTGTTTTTATGATGAAATGAATTGTGACTTGTGTCAGATGCTTTTTCTGTAACCATTAAGAAAATCATGAAGGTGATTATGTGGTGGTTTTTAGCCTGTTGATTATGGTGTATTAATTTCCCCCTGCCACATGTCAAATAAAATAGAAGTTCCTTTGAGAAACTCCATTTGAGCAAGATTTCTTTATATTATAGGATTCTATTTGCTTATATTTTTGTTAAGGATCTTTCTGCTGTAAGAGATAATGGTTTGCAACTTTTTTTTTTTTTTTTTTTTTGTGATGACTTGACTGGGAATATGATACATTTTGAAAGCCTTTTATGTATTTTGCCAGCCTAGAGGTCTAGAGGTCATGTTGTTCATTTTCCTACTAGCTTTATATGTCAGCTTCCATTTGTTCACACTATCACTGAATATTCACAGGTTTGTACTGTTTTGAAAATGAGTAAGAATTACTGTCTTGTTGACTCTTTGATTCCAATATGAATATTAATAATTTATAATAATATTAACATTCTTTAGAAAGTTATGATTTCTTTCTTAATCTGCGTATATATTGCTTATATGTATTTTTCCCTGTTATAGTATTAGTCTCTTTCCTGTTGATTTGTAAGATGTCCTCAAACAGTAAAGTTGTCTCTGGCTTTTAACTTTCCTTTATGTCCCCCATCATACAAAATTGTTCATTTGCCTGCCTTCTCTACTTGATTCCAAATTCCTTGAAATACTGTCTTTTTTTTTTTTTACTCAAGTAAAAATACTCAATTTTATTGCCATATGAATAAATTCAGAATTGTATTCTCACTTTAAACAGGAGGGTTCTTGATTTTATTTTCTATATTAGAAATCAATTACTAGCTAATTTAAAGAAATCCATTACACCCATGATTAAAACAGTAAAAATTCACATTTTGGTTTTTTAAAAATGTTAACTACTAAGGTACAATTTCCTTACCTAACGTCAGTCTCTAATTTTTCTTGTTTGGACGTTTATACCTTCAAATATAGATGACATATTAAGTCTTTTTAGTAATTCCTAGAAAGGACACATAGAAAATATATGTGAAGAGATCAACGATTTCATCCTTCAACTTTAGCATTCCTATTTACAATTACATTTTCATTTTATGCTGTGACAAGGGCATGGTTAAAGATGAGTGAAAACATGGCCCTTATGGATATATTTTAGTAAATGCAAATTTCAGTAAAATTGGAAAAAAAAGTTCTAGAAAAATGAAATAAAAAAACCAATGGCACACACAGTATACAAGCTCATTTGAAAATTATTCTTAGATTCAACAGACATGAAATTACTTTGGCAAATTGCTGTAAAAATTTCAGGCCGGGCGCGGTGGCTCACGCCTGTAATCTCAGCACTTTGGGAGGCCGAGGTTGATGGATCACGAGGTCAAGAGATCAACACCATCCTGGTCAACATGGTGAAACCCCGTCTCTACTAAAAATACAAAAAATTAGCTGGGCATGGTGGCGCGTTCCTGTAATCCCAGCTACTTGGGAGGCTGAGGCAGGAGAGTTGCCTGAACCCAGGAGGCGGAGGTTGCAGTGAGCCGAGATCACACCATTGCACTCCAGCCTGGGTAACAAGAGCGAAACTCCGTCTCAAAAAAAAAAAAATAAAATAAATTCAAATGCACATTCTAACAATACAACAACATGCCCTTTTCCCAACTTGTTTCTTTCCTCTCATTCCTGTGCAGACTTAGTGTTTTTCACATCCAGGGCACCAGAGATGATGTTCTGCCAAGGTCGAGTGCTCTCTTCTCGAGGGGCAGGGTGGGGGTCTCTCCGAGAGTGGTTTCAAGAAAAACCTCTTGTTAAATACCCTTTTACTCAGATTACAAGATGCCTTTGGTGGAAAATCTCTAGTAAAACACAGAAAATTATAAAGAAAAATAAAAATATCCTATAATTCCACCACCTAGAGATAACGACTGTCTTTGTTTTTAAGTATGAATATACATATTTATTCATTTTTCTTTTTTTAGAAATAAGATCTTAGTCTGTCACAGGCTGGAAGGCAGTGGCATGATCGTGGGTCACTGTAGACCCAAACTCCCAGGCCCGAGTGATCCTTCTTCCCTAGCCTCCTGAGTAGCTAGGACTACAGGTGGATGCTACCATGCCTGGCTAATTTTTAAAAATTTTCTTATAGAGATGGGGTTTTGCTGTATTGCCCAGGATGGTCTCAAAATCCTGGCCCTAAGTGATCCTCTCACCTTGGCCTCCCAAAGTGCTGAGATTACGTATGGGCACTAAGCCACTGTGCTCTGCTCATATACCCATTTGGAAAGAAATGAGATGCTCCTAGGTGTATATATTTCCCCATGTCATTAAAGTGTCTTTGCAAATATTTTTAGCGGTTGCCTAATATGCCATTAACCTTTATTTAACCGTCCCCTACTGTTGCATACTTAGGCTCATATCCTCCTTTTTAATCTCCACTTAAAGAGTTGTAATAATTGGCAGGTTTCTTTTCTCCTTCCCTTTGACTGCTCTCACCAGCATAACGTGGAACTGATTCTACAGTTCAAAAATGCAAGATAGGAATCTGGTCCTTATCTCATGTAAACACTTACTTTACAACAATTGTTTCAAAAATGTTACCCCCAAATGATTACTGAGCTACACATATTAGTGCAGAAGAGGACCAGGTCTTTTTGGGTTACTGACAAGGGTCTAAGAGGGCCCCAGTGACACTACCTAATACCTCCTGTTGCTGCTCTTATTGAAGGAGGGTCGAAAATTCCTCCAGGCCATATTCCGATCTGCTCATCTACATCCAGAGAGGTTTTACCACATCACAGCTTGCCGGGGGCCTGATAAACTATCAGTCCCTGAGGAGTGATTGATTAACCCACATTTCAGTAACTACCGTAAAATATGATTCTTCATCCACTCAGCGGCATTGTCTCCCAAGTGCCCTTGATGCAGGGAGCAGGAATCAGCTTGTGACGGTGCAACTCTATGGAGCAAGTATCTTTTTCTCAGAGTGAAAAAAATGAAACAAGGAAGAACAAAAGAAATTGTTGCAAGCCTTTTTTTCCTCCATTAAACAGACAATGTCTGATTGGAGGTTTTACTTTGTACTTAAGAATAACTCACTTGTTAATACTGTACATCAGGCCAGGCATAGTGACTCACACCTGTAATCTCCCCGAGGTGGCAGGACCACTGGAGCTCTGGAGTCCAGGGCTACAGCAAGCCATGGCTGAATCACAACACTCCAGCCTGAGCAACAGAGAGAGACCTTGTCTCTAAAACATACAACATAATGTACATCACTGATGTACATCGGATAGAAGATTTGGTCTGCAAATTCTTTAATAACATCTCTTGTGACCATCAGAATATCCTCTCGATGAATATTTTGAACATCTGGAAACATTCTTCTAAAGTCTCTTTGTTACCCTTGTCAATCAGTTTCATCTGATCGTGGATTTTAAGATCTGGATTTTGGGCTATTTCTTCATGGTATTAGAACTAATGGATCAATCAATTCAAGTGGGCATGAAGTTTCACTTTTGGCAATTCAGAGTAAAAGCTTCTCTTCCATGGCCAATGCTCTTCTGCCGTCATCATGATTTCACCGAAAACTGTAGGCCTTCTCCACTCTTATTTTTGGTATGAACAATAGGATGAGCTTTCAGTCAGTAAACTGTGATCCTGAATTTCCTTCATACTGCTTTACTTCTGTACATTTTGATAAGCTGTATGTGTAGCTCTGGGTTCAGCTTTACCTCTAAGAGATTTCTCAACTACGAGGACCTAGACAGGTTTTCCCTTATGACCAAAAACCTTGTAGAAATGTGACGACTCTTGGTCCCCTAACACATGTCTCAGTGGTAGGGAGCTGTCTTCCTGGGAAAACATACTCCAGGGCAGTCAGACAAAAGGAAAATACTGCCTTGCTGATCAGTGTGTGTTCAGGGCCGGATACAATGACTAATGCAAATTTTACAAATGTTTCATGAATGAGGGAGAGAATTAACTGAATTTCTTATTCCTTCACTTTGGTTTTGTTTGCTATGACTTGTATAGAACTCATAGGTACAGTTTATTTTTGGAAAACCTGTCTTTTGTGAAGTTCACCTCATTGATTTATGATTCAGAAGGTATTGTTGAACTTTCCATAAATGTGAGCATAAAAAATTGACTTGACTCTGAATGATATGCATATATAGGCTGAGCTCTATAATGTAATTTAGATAGTAAATGGTAGTATCTACAGTGTTGTAAAATTCAGTTTACTAAGATTGCATTTGCATTATACTATAAGAAGTTCTATCTTTACACATGTACCTGCATTTTTTTTTTTACTGTGATCAATTAAAAATATTATTGCATGTCTGTTGAATAAGAGGAACATTTTGGGGCAGTTGATAGGATTTTAGATCCTAAACAAGGAATGTTTTGCAGTTTCTTCCTGTACATTCCCTATTACTATGCACAAACAATGGAGTTAAAGTTCTTGGTTCTCCAGTTGAAATAGAAAGGCTAATTGCCTTTTCTTTTGTTTTGAGACAGAGTCTTGCTCTGTCACCCAGGTTGGAGTGCAGTGGCCAATCCTGGCTCAATGCAACCTCTGCCTCCCAGGCTCAAGCGATTCTCCTGCCTCAGCTTCTGGAGTAGCTGAGATTACAGGTGTGTGCCATCACAGCCAGCTAATTTTTGTATTTTTAGTAGCGACAGGGTTTCACCATGTTGGCCAGGCTGGTCTGGAATTCCTGACCTCAGGTGATCTGCCCCCTTCAGCCTCTCAAAGTGCTGGGATTACAGGCATTAGCCACCATGCCCTGCCCCTGCCCCCCCCAACTTTTTTTTTTTTTTAACTACCTCACCTAGTCTTGTTAACTTTACCTTTTATCTACTTTAGGATTTTTAAAATTAATGCTTATTTGCAGTCATATAACTATCTTTTGATTCTTTTCCATGTTTTTAAGGAAGTTGGTTTTGAATGTGACTCTGCATCCATGATCTCAATTGGCTTTCCTTTTTTTTTTGAGACAGGGTCTTGCTCTGTCACCCAGACAGGAGTGCAGTGGTGTGACCAAGGCTCAAGCAGCCTTGACCTTATGGGCTCAAGTGATCCCGAATTGCTGGGCTCAAACCATCCTCCTGCCCCAGGCTCCCAAAGTTCTGGGATTATAGGCATGAGTCCCTACACCAAGCCTGGCATTCCATTTTATCCTTTACTTTTGCATTTTATATTTTAGTGTTTTAGTGCATCCTTCAGTCACTGGAGGCTACTTTTTCCTTTATTAACTATTTTTAAGGATAGAACAGGTATAGAACAATCAAACCATACATAGGATGGGAAATAATACTATCATTTGCACATATAAATGAGTGTGTTCCCTGTGGGAAGATAAGCACTTTTTCAGACACTGCCGACTTTGTTGAAATTTTTGTTGCTCATGTTTTGGAATTGTCTTTATAGGTACCATACCAGACACAGAGGTGAACTGCTTTTGTTACTCATAGCTTATCCTCTTTATCTTGAATTTCTTTTTCTTCATTTTTTGTCTCTCAGGAAAAAGGAGATTTGTCCAAGAACCAAATTGAAACTTGGAGCCAGTGGGAACCCATTAGATTGTAGATTTTATGTAATGTGTCTAATAATCATATCATTATAATTAAGACCATAATTATTATTTATTTGGCATTTTACCATATACTGAGCACTTTCTGCATAAGTTCTCATTTTTCTTCATGACAGGAAAGGTAGCTATTATTTAAAATTAAGGAGGAGGACAGGAAGGCTTTTAAGTGACTTGTCCAAGGTCACAGTGGTGAAGTTGGCAGTGAAACCTATTTGTGATGCTAAGTCACATTTTCTTTCTCTCTGGTCGTGCCTACCATTGTTTGTGTGTAGTTTGCTCTCTGTAATTGGGTGATGTCAGTGTAATTGACAGTACTGTAAATAATTTTGGGCTACTCATTGTGTGTACACACTTGGAGTATAAAATGAATGTTTGCCTTTAGACTTCAGCGTAAATGGAGAAGAGAGGTGTTGAGTACCAGGTGCAAGCATGGCCTTCTGGAATGCTGCCTTGTCACATTCCTTTTCTAGTTGATGAGATCAGTGCAGTGAAGGACAACGAGATTTTTTTTTTTAGCAGTGGAGAGGGTGCCACGAGCGATGAAGCAATAAGAGATGTGCAGGAGAGAGTACAGAGGAGTTAGCAGGCACAAAGGCAGGAAGAGATGGCTGGTTGACCTCCCACCATAGGGAAGAGCCTTGTTTTGGCTAATTGTTTTGTCGGGTATTGAGAAAGTTGACCTCCAGGGAGGTGGTATTAGAGAAGAGCATGAACATGTTATTAAAATGATTAAATTAAAATTTATTTTTGGAACATTTATTTCCTTAAATGTGAGAATGAAATCTCTAAGCATATGCTTTCTTTCTTCTTCAATTTAAACCTTTTTAGAAATGAGCCTGGGTAGATTCCGTTTTAAGTCAACAAACGTCCCTTTAAAGCTTTCTCAACAGTAAACATAGGTCAGTTTTAATTAAGATTTGAATGATACCCATAGATTATTTTTTGTACCTTAGAATTGATTCCAGATCCTGTTTACATTGATTGAGCCCCACTTGTTTTTTTTAGTAGCTTTTTCTTTCTTTCTTTTTTTTTTTAAGTACTGTAAGAACTCACTGTTGGTATTAAAACATAGATTACCTAACTTTGAAGCTTATGAGTATACTCCTATGAAAATATTCCAAGATCCAAATCAAGATTCTGCTCTGTGGGAGCTAGGATTTTTCTATTTCAAATTGTCTCTTTTTTTCTCTCTCTCTCTCTCTCTGTTTTTCCCATTTTTCTTTTTTCTCCTTTCAGCAGCAACATACCTTATAGATGCCAGGGACTATTTTTAGAAGCTTTAACTATGTATTTGCAAAATAAGTACTGGAACGTGATTAACACCTATCAGCTTTTTATAACTTACTGTGCATTTCGACTGTCGTATCTCGTTCATTTAGATTCTTAGCACAGCTTGTGTAGTGCTGCCGTTATTTTACAAGTTCAGAGACAGGTTTTGACAGGTTCAGTTGTTTTCCTGCCTGATGTTCTACAGTTAAGTGCTGGAGCTGCCGTCTGTACTCGGGCCCCTCTGACTCGCCTCAGTCTGATTGTTCTTGCTTTGAGTCCCGTCATTTCCGCATTTAGTGATGGCTTTTAGTGTTCCATTTTCACCTCCCACTTGCACTACCATTCTGCTCCCGGATTCTTACTACCTCATTCTTGGCTGGTGGGAATAAGCTTCGTAATTGGTTCCCAGTGTTCTTCTGAGTCATCTTCCTGTGAACCTTGGTCAAATTAGTCTTTTTTTCAAGTGGTTTACCCTCCATGCTCAGTTGTGTTTTGTAAGCTAGCCCCTACCCTGTTGTTCTGCCAGTCCATTCTTCCCAGTTTCCACTTAAACAGTGAAGGATTCCTTCCTGGATTATTTTCTTCCCCCTCCAGCATTTCACATCTTTGGAGATTCAGTGCTTATCTTGTCTCTTCTTTGAGGCCATCCTTTACTTCTTCAGCCCACTGACCTCTGGGTTCCGGGGTCTGCTTTGCTAGTATCTTTCTGCGTACCTGGTAATTTGTGTTCAGGGACCTTATATAATGTTCAGTTGACTTAAACAGAAGGAAGAGCTCTAAGGTCAAGACTACTGTACTCTGAATTTTTGGTATCATGAGGTGAAACAGTGGGAGGATGATCTCATGCGTTGCCTGGCTGAAACAGCGTTTGGTATATATGCTCTTTCGTCTTATAGGTGTCTTTTCTGCTTTTTGTATCCCGTGCTTAATTCTTTTGTGGTAATCTAAGCTTTGTTCCAATTCAAAAGGAGTAATTATTGTGTGACTCGAAACTTAGAGGCGTATATTGAGTTGCTTTATATGTTGCTTTTATATATATTTTTCCTAGTGAGTTTTGTATGCAGATGACTTCCTGAGGATGTAAATTTTCAGTGGAAAGCTTAAAGCTGGTTTGGGCTCGATGTTTATTCTGTAACATGCTGGCTCATTATATCGAATATTGACTTGTTTTCCTTCATTTCCTTCTTTTATACAATACTCAATATTTATAGCATCTGCTGACTAAGAAATTTTCAAATCTACTTTTGTGGTCGAAGTTTCAACAGCTACTTTTACAGGATGTATTTATCTTGCTTTTATGGTGGTTATACAGGTAATGAAAGAAATGTGAAATAGGACAGGCTATTCTTGAAGGTCATGTGAATTGCCCTTGAAATTGATTGTTATATGATTGGAAATAAAGAGTTTTCAAATTCATAAACAGGTGCTTGTTTATACAGCTCTAACATACAACTGTACAACACTGCTAATATGGCAGATGAGTTTCCAGAAATGCTGTTCATAAGACCACTTTTTAAGTCTCTGAGCAGTCAGTGTGTGTATCAGTACCTGAGCTTGTTAATGGGATTTGTGATGCTACTGGATTCAACTTTCACGTTTCTTTTCACCATTTTTAAATTGTCCAAATAAAGTTTTGTTTTGACTTTGTTCTTTTCAATGCACATTTTGACACACAGCTTCAAGTCTAAGGCAACAGCTGAGGCTCGTGGCAGGTAGAATTAAATCACTTTTGCTTTGATGCAAAGCTTTGTTCTTTACCATGAAAGTGTATATTTTAGGTGAAATGCTGGCTTATTAAGTGAAGGCTTCGTGAGGTTTTTAGAAAAATGCATTCAGCAAATATTTGAACACCTGCTATGTGCTAGGCATTAACTGTTAGAAAAACAAACAGTATTCTCTGTGCATTACCGGGGACGACGGACAAAAAAATGAATATGTGTGCCATGGTAGAGGCAAGATGAAGCAGTGTAAGGGAGATCCAGGTTCAGGGAAGGCGGGCGGCATGCTGTGGTTCCACACAGAATGGTCGGAGGTGGTCACCCTGGAGGGGTCTAAGGCCCTCTTCTGTCATTGCTAGATCATGGCCTTTAGAGGTTTTAAGCGTCGAGATTATTGTTCCTCCTCCCCCATAGGTAATTTGAAATGGAAACAGTATGAAACTTGAAAACAGAAAGTCCTGAAGTTATTTCTCCACGATGGCTACTTCAATGCTTTTATTGAAATAAATTATTTCAAGAACATTAAAAAGAAGTATTCCAGCTTTACTGGTTCTCTGAGCTTTGATGATTCTCTGAGTAACTTGCAGTTGGTTAGTAGAACACTGAGAGCCAGGCACTCTAGGGGCCAGGGGAAGGTGATTCAGACCCTCTTAGAGGCTGGTGCTCGTACTAAGTTAAGTGGGAACAGGGATGTCTGATGTCTGTATGTTAGGAAATGCCGAGTGTTCAGTGAAAGTAAAGTGTAATATAAACTTACTTATAAGGTATTAAGATTAGCATGCAGATTTCATGATGATTTAAATGTTAAGTCTTTAGGGCAGAGTTTCTCAAGCCATCTTTGCTGAAAGACTAATGTTTTAATTTTGAAGCAATCAGACCAGTGACTTTGTAAAATATGAACGCCTATTTGCTTCCCTAGTTCCTTTTTTTTTTTTTTAACCTTTTTGCTTCTTCCTTTGTCTCTCTAGGTTGGATTGTTTTATCTTTCAATAATAAAAGCTCATTCTGTATTCCTTTGTTTGTTTCTTCTGCTTATATGCTATACAGTTATAAAGTGTTGTGGGGTGTTCGTGTCATAATGAATCTTTAATGGAAATATACTGTTAGTCACTGAATACATTTTGCAGTTCCTCTGTAACCCTCTGTATGCCTCTTGGGTTATTATGGATGAACAAGATTTGGCCCTATAGGTGATGCTACCAAAGTTGAAATATGAGTTCCTTGGTTTGTTTCGGTATCGGACTCTGTCGCCTCCAAAATTCGAATGTTGTCGATGGGATAATATTAAGAGATGGGGGCTCTAAGAGGTGATTAGGTCAGAGGGCTCCTTCCTCCTTAATGGGATTAAGGCCCTTATAAAAAGACTTCGTGTAGTGTTCTTCCAGCTTGCTCTCCAGCTCCACCTTGTTCTTCTGCCATGTGAGGACACAGTCTTTTTTTCTTGCCCTCTGCCTTCTGCCCTGTGAGGATGCAGCGAGAAGGCTCATACCAGAGGCCAAATACTGGTACCCTGGTCTTGGACTTCCCAGCCTCCAGAACTGTGAGAAATTTCTCTTCTTTATAAATTATACAGTTCCAAGTATTTCATTATAGCAGCACAGAGCAGACTAAGACAGGTTCTCTAGTTGAATTGTCTACCCTCTACCCTGAAAGGGAAGGAAGATTAAGAAGAAGAATTAATATCTACGCTTCTGCAGGCACACTCTCTATATAATGAAGTGTGTAGTAGGATGAATCTCTTTGAATCAGGTAGCACTTCTTGCTTTTTTCTTCATTCTCTGCAGCATCTTTCACATGTTAGGCACTTACTGCCTGTTTGTAGCATGAAATCCTTTTCTTCAGATGAGCCTCTTCCATGGCGCATTCATTGACAGCACTTCCATCCCTAGTATCTAAATAAAATCAGGGAAAAACTGTAGTTCTTCCTCAACACATTATTATTAGACACATCTATGATTTTTGTTTCAATAAACCAAATTTGTAAAACTTACTTTTTGAGTCAGTATTGTTTTGCCATAGTACAAAAAGTTTATCTCTATTAAGCAGGTAGCAGATCATCAATCTCTGGACATCTTCCCCTCCAGAAGACTGTTGCTGTTTTTGATTTCTTTTCTTCTTTTAGCCTGCCTGCTGGCTGTTAGAATAGAGGTGACAGACGGTCTTGATATACGGTTGGGCAGAGAATCTGCTGGTTTTTATTTGGCATAACAAATGATTGAAAACAGTGGTATTTTGTTATAGTTCTAATAAGGCCAATGTGGTGGTGATATTTATGGTGCATAAATTTTAGACTTTAGAAACAAGTGCCTTAGTAAACTGGGCACTGTAAGTGTCCCTGGACTATAGCAGAAGAAATTTCTTGGCATTGATGTGCACGAGATAGATATCACTTATTGCAACTTTTGGAAAAGTGCATGAAGCTCCTATTTTCAAGGATGATCTCCCTTGGTGCCATTTTCCTTCCTGTTGGTCTGTTCTCTCTCCACCTCTCTCATTGCTAGAGTCAGTGAACCAATTAATTTCTCAGTGACAACCATGATAAGGTATGCCTACATATAATAATTCACACCCAAGTTTGTTTTTTAAATTAAAATGGCGTAGTTCCCATGATGTCTTTGGGTGATGATGATTAGCATAATTCTTCCACCTGCATGCATTTTCATATGTACTGATTTTTGTCATGGGAAGCCGCAAAGCAGAGGAATGTTTTCTTTCTTGCTGTGATACCTACTTTTGGAAGGTATACTAATTTCAAAATGTTTGATGTAGGAAATGGTTGCAATATTCCAAAAACACTTAGCTGGAGCTGGCTAAACAATGCCCTCTCCTGTGGTTTGGATCAGCATTGTTTTGTTTTCTTTGCATGTTTTGATCTATTTGAACTGTCTTCTACTTGCCAACGTATTCATAAAGTAGGATTTTGCAAATCAAAGAGGAGGTAAATTTCTGTTAAAATGCTGTATTTTTACTTCCCACTCAAATCTTCTGAGATGGAACTTTTTTTTTTTTTTTGAGACGGATTTTCGCTCTTGTTTCCCCGGCTAGAGTGCAATGGCGCGATCTCGGCTCACCGTAACCTCCGCCTCCTGAGTTCAGGCAATTGTCCTGCCTCAGCCTCCTGAGTAGCTGGGATTACAGGCACGCGCCACCATGCCCAGCTAAGTTTTTGTATTTTTGGTAGAGACGGGGTTTCACCATGTTGACCAGGATGGTCTCGATCTCTTGACGTCGTGATCCACCCGTCTCGGCCTCCCAGCAAGGCCGGGAACTTTTTTTTTTTAAGGAATCTACGAAAATCTGACTTGCAGTGAGTCTTACTTTCTCTTTCCTATTTTCTATTAAGTGTTTCTTAGGTTGGCTTCATTTTCAGTGTACTTACTAATATGTGTTTTAGTAACTATGGAACCATTTTATTTAATTTTATTTATTGAGCCATTATTGAGTCTTTGTAGACATAATACTTATTTCTCATCTCCCCTCTTTCATAATAAGAAGGGAAGAAGAGGTCTTTTATTGCCCAAGAATATGCTGTCAATATCCTGGAGCCCAACTCTCTGGTTTCCAGTGTGTACTGGCACCAGGCTAGCTCACCAGACTTGGGAGTTTGTAACTACATGATTAGGTATGGCATTCCGAGTTACTCCTCCTCTTCCCTGCCTACCCTAAGCCCCACTACCTGTTTTGTGACAGAAATTTCAGATTTCTTTGGCTTTTCTGATTACTGAAGAAAGAGAATTTTTCTAGGTTTCAAGAATTATGAAGAGTCTGTGATTCTACCCTACCTGCAGGTTTACAAATTAGCCTGCCACACTTTCTTATGTTGCTGGACAACTCGTGGCACAACAGGCAGTGCCAGCTTCAAGTTTGCATTGGTTCCCCTGCCCCTGAAGTCCCACAGGGTCCATGTGGTGACAGGCCTGGGTTGGTGCTGTCCACAGGGTAGGTTTATGTCCTAGGTGTAAAGGCTCAAGCTTAGGAGACCCCTACTGTTATTAAGAGGCTGCCAGCCAACCTGGACAACCTTCGCTCCTGAGGGAGAAGTTATCTTTATTCTGGTCAGGAAACGAATTTGTCCTCTGCCCCCCATGGAGACACTGTTTGTATCACCTAAGGCTGTATGCTATCCAGACATCCATGAAATAGTATGGAAAAGTTGTTGACACAAGATGTATAGAAACATGAGAGGCTCATGGATGTTGGCTTGCCAGAGTTAGGTAGTAGCAAAGAGCCAGAACTCTTTTTGTTTTTGTTGGCTTCTCCCAAATCAGAAAATTTACTTTAGTTTAAATGATCAACATGAATTCCAGAGAGACACAGATTCCTCCATGTGAAAACCACTGCTTCGGTTTGATAAGATGGTAAATTAGTGGGTAGTTGGCTTTTCTGAGGCCAAGTCAGGTACTCCAAAGTGTGCTTCCTGAACAATCTGTGCTTGCTGCTGTTAGAGCACTCAGCATACTGCTGTCATGTATGTCTTTCCCACTATACTGTATACCTTTATGAAGGTAAGGAATACATATTATTCATTTTCGGGTTATCTCTCAGGTTTGCCTGTCATTATAATACATTCTTAGTAGCTGGTCGTTGAGTGTAATGAGTGAATGAATAAATTATTAGAAGCTTTTATCTATGCTTATTCAGATTCCTTACCCCAATTTGAGACTGTACCATCTGGTAGAAAAAGTACCAGGAATATAAAGGATTAGTAAATACTTGTTTTCTGAAGTGGTTAATCTTAGATAGAGGCCTGTGTTAGTTTTGAAAAGCTGGGTCAGATGCAGAGTAAGTATTTTGTGTAAAATCATTCCTAAACCTAAGTTAATCCATTTGTCATCCTTTTTTTTTTTTTTTCAGATTGCTTTGATCCCAGACCTGTTTTTTTTTTTTTGTATGATCCTCTTAGATTATCTTAAATTTTAGGTTTTAGGTTGTGTGTGTGTGTGTGTGTGTGTGTGTGTGTGTGTGTGTGTGAGAGAGAGAGAGAGAGAGAGAGAGAAGTTTTGGCTCCTCACCTTCTTTTTTTGAAAAAATTTAGGTTTAGTAGTATATGTGCAGGTTTGTTATATAGGTAAATTGCATGTCATGGGGGCTTGTGTACAGATTATTTCATTACCAGGTGATAAGCGTAGTACCCGATAGGTGGTTACTGACCCTCACCCATCTTCCTGTTTCCACTCTCAAGTAGGCCCCTGTGTCTTTTGTTTCCTTCATGTCCATGTGTACTCAATGTTTAACTTGCACTTATAAGCGAGAACATGTGGTATTTGATTTCCTGTTCCTATGTTAGTTTAATTAGGATAATGGCCTGTAGCTCCATCCATGTTGCTACAAGGAACATGATTTCATTCTTTTTTATGGCTGCACAGTATTCCGTTGTGTATACCACATTTCTTTAGTCTACCATTGATGAGCATTTAGGTTGATTTCATGTCTTTGCTATTGTGAATACCGCTACAGTGAACATATTCATACATGTGTCTTGAGGCTAGTATCTCTATATTCCTTTGGGTATATACCCAGTAATGGGATTGCTGGGTTGAATGGTAATTCTGCTTTGAGTTCTTTGAGAAATCACCAATCTGATTTCCACATTGGCTGAACTAATCTACATTCCTACCAGCAGTATATAAATGTTCCCTTTTCACTACAACTTTGCCAGTGTCTGTTATTTCTTTGACATTTTAATAATCTCCATTTTGACTGTGTGAGATGCTATGTTATTGCGGTTTTCATTGGCATTTTTCTAGTGATTAGGGATTTTTGAGCATTTTTTCATATGGTTTTTGGCCAGATGTATGTCTTACTTTGGAAGGTATCTGTTGATGTCCTTTGCCTTCTTTGTAATGGAGTTATTTTTGGCTTGTTGATTTAAGTTCCTTATAAATTCTGAATATTAAACATTTATTGGATGTGTGGCTTGTTAATATTTTGTTTATCTTCCAGAGTTTTTATAGTTTCAGGTTTTACATTTTAGTCATTAATCTATCTTGAGTTGATTTCTCTTTATGGTGTAAGGAAGGGGGTGCAGTTTCAGTCTTTTGCATATGGCTAGCCACTTATCCCAGCACCATTTATTGAATAGAGAATCCTTTCCCAGTTGCTTGTTTTTGTCAACTTTGTTGAAGATCAGATGGTTGTTGGTGTGTGGCCTTATTTTTGGGCTCTCTATGCTGTTCCATGAACTTATGCATTTGTTTTTGTAGAGTACCATGCTGTTTTGGTTATTGTAGCCTTATAGTATAGTTTGATGTTGGGTGATGTGATGCTTCCTACTTTATTCTTTCTGTTTAGGATTACTTTGTCTATTTGGGCTATTTTTTGGTTCCATATGAATTTTAAAGTAGTTTTTTCTAATTCTGTGAAGAATATTATTGATAGGAATAGCATTGAATCTAAATTGTTTTGGGCAGTATGGCCATTTTAATAATGCTGATTCTTCCTATCTCTGATCATGGAATATTTTTCCATTTGTTTGTATTCTCCTTTGATTTCTTTGACCAGTGTTTTGTATTTCTCACTGGGGAGATCTACCTCCCAGGTTAGCCATTTTCCTAGGTATTTTATTTTTGTAGTTGCTTGGATATTGTTGGTGTATAGGAATGCTACTGGTTTTTGTAGATTGGATTTTGTATCCTGAAACTTTGTGAAGTTTATGAGAACAGAGAATATGGGATTTTCTAGGTATAGAACCTTATCATCTGCAAACAGGGGTAGTTTGACGTTCTGTCTTCCTATTTGGGTGCCTTTTATTCTTTCTCTTGCCTGATTACTTTGGCCAGGACTTCAAAAACCTAGAAGGATCTCAAATTAATAACCCAGTCATCACAACTAGAGGAACAAAATCAAGAGCAAAGCAACCCTGAAGCTAACAGAGGACAAAAAATAAAATCAGCAGGACTGAAGGAAATTGAGTCACACAAAAACACCCACACAGGCTGGGCATGGTGGCTCATGCCTGTAATCCCAGCACTTTGGGAAGCTGAGGCAGGTGGATTGCCTGAGGTCAGGAGTTTGAAACCAGGCTGGCCAACAGTGGTGAAACCCCGTCTCTTCTGAAAATACAAGAATTAACCAGTTGTGGTGGTGCATGCCTATAATCCCAGTTACTTGGGAGGCCGAGGCAGGAGAATTGAACCTGGGAGGTGGAGGTTGCAGTGAGTGGAGATGATGCCACTGCACTCCAGCCTGGGCAACAAAGTGAGACTCTGTCTCAAAAAAACAAACAAAAAGGCAGTTTGGGAGGCTGAGGTGGGCAGATCATGAGGTCAGGAGTTCCAGACCAGCCTGACCAACATAGTGAAACCCCAACTCTACCAAAAATACAAAAATTAGCCAGGTGTGGTGGTATGCGCCTGTAATCCCAGCTACTCAGGAGGCTGAGGCAGGAGAATCGCTTGATCCTGGGAAGCAGAGGTTGCAGTGAGCCAAGATTGCGCCGTTGCACTCCAGCCTGGGTGACAGAGCAAGACTCTGTCTCAAAAAAAAAAAAATCAATAAATCCTGGGGTGGTTTTTTTGAAAGAACTAATTAGGTAGACTGCTAGCTAGACTAATAAAAAAAAAGAGACAAGATACAAATAAACACAATCAGAAATGACAGAAAACATTACCACTGACCCTACAGAGATACAAAATACCCCTAGACTATTATGTACACCACTATGCAGGCAAACTAGAAAATTCAGAAAATATGGATACATTCCTGGAAACATATAACCTCCTGGGATTGAACCAGGAAGAAATTGAATCCCTGAAGAGACCAATAATGAGTTCTGAAATTGAATCAGTAATAAAAAGCCTACCAACCAGAAAAAGCCCAGTACCATATGAATTCAGTCAGATTCTACCAGATGTATAAAGAGCTGTTACCCTTCTTGCTGAAACTGTTCCAAAAATAGAGGAGAAGGAGCCTCCTCCTTAATTCATGAGGCCAATGTCTCCTGATACCAAAAGCTGACTGAGACACAACAAAAAGAAAACTTCAGGTCAATATCCTTGATTAACGTAGATGCAAAAATCCCCAACAAAATACTAGCAAACTGAATCCAGCGGTACATCCAAAAGCTAATCTGCAGCAATCAAGTAAGCTTTATCCCTGGGAGGCAAGGCTGGTTCAACATATGCAAATCAATAAATATGATCTATCATATAATCAGAACTAAAAGCAAAAATGACTTGATTATCTCAATATATTCTGAAAAGGCTTTCCACAAAATTCAACATCTCTGCATGTTAAAAACGCTCAAACTAGGGATTGAAGGTACATACTTCAAAATAATAAGAGTGATCTTTGAAGAACCCACAACTGACGTTATACTGAATGGGCAAAAGCTGGACACATTCCCCTTAAACTGGAATAAGAGAAGGATGCCCTCCCTCACCACTCCTATTCATCCTACTGGAAGCTCCACCTTCTTTTAAATATGGCGGGAAAAATTAACTTCTTATATTAAACTATTAATAATTTTATTTTAGAGTGAGTTCACTATAAAGATCAGTTAAATCTCAGTGCTGTCCCAGTGCTGTTCCACACTTAGGTTTTGGACCTAAGTGTACATATTTTTTTTTTTTTTTTTTTTGAGACGGAGTTTCGCTCTTGTTACCCAGGCTGGAGTGTAATGGCAGGATCTCGGCTCACTGCAACCTCCGCCTCCTGGGTTCAGGCAATTCTCCTGCCTCAGCCTCCTGAGTAGCTAGGATTACAGGCACGCGCCACCATGCCCAGCTAATTTTACAGCGTTTCACCATATTGACCAGGATGGTCTCGATCTGTTGACCTCGTGATCCACCCGCCTTGGCCTCCCAAAGTGCTGGGATTACAGGCTTAAGCCACTGCGCCCGGCTTTTTTTTTTTTTTTTTTTTTAGAAAGAAACTCATTCCTTTGCCAGGTGCCAGGCTGGAGTGCCGTGGTGCGATCTCGGCTCACTGCAACCTCCGCCTCCCAGGTTCAAGCAATTCTCCTGCCTCAGCCTCCCGAGTAGATGGGACTACAGGCCTGTGCCATCACGCCCAGCTAATTTTTTTGTCTTTTTAGTAGAGATGGGGTTTCACCTTGTTGACCAGGATGGTCTCGATCTCTTGACCTTGTGATCGGTCCGCCTTGGCCTCCCAAAGTGCTGGGATTACAGGCGTGAGCCACTGCGCCCTGCAAGTGTATATGTGGTTTTGAGTAGGGTAAGATAAAGGGGGTGTGTGCTAATTACCATTGCCAGAAGACTTTGCAAGACTTTTTCCTATGGCTATGTACTCCTTCAGCTTGAGAATAACCTTGGTAGAGGAAGTGGCAAATGGAAGCAGGTGTCCCATTTCTCAGTGCCAGCACAAGTGCTCTTAAACATGCACAATGCCACTTGAGTCCTGTTTTCCCCATAATTCAGAATCCCGGGGAAGCAATATAAAAACTGCCAGGTAATATTTGTGTTCCTTTTGAGGCATTTGAGTACATTTAATAATCAAAATTATATAGTTATTTGAAACCAGAAATGAAAGTAGACTTTTGGCAGGCCTATGTGTTCATATCTATGCTGGGTGGTATTCTTGCCAACAGTATACTTAGTAGTATCACTGGGAAAAATCATTCATAAGCTTTTTCAAATTCAGACCTACGACTTATTTATACTTATATTCCCATTAATATTGTTCAGATGGATGGCTCGATGTAGTTTTCTAGGAATCCCTCACTGTAAGTTGAGAGAAAGGGTAGTCTCGTCACCGTTAGGAAGCATTTCTTCAGTGGCGTTTATATATTGAGTTGCACATGTTGTATGAAATGTAAAGCCTTAGCAGATGCCTAAAAATGATTATTTAATGAAGCCTTTATGTCCCTTTAGGTTGAAAGATTCTGCTGGACTACTTAGAGCAACAACCTTTTCATAGTCTGTTGAGATCTCTGTTAAAAAGCAAAAACAAAAACAATCCACAGCCACTTCAGGAACTCACTTGTTCTTTCAGTGAAAAGTCATAGTGTTCAGACCCAAAAGTCTACTGATGAAAGAATTAAAAATACTGTTTATTAAACCTCTATGCAGAGTGGATCCGCCTGAGCATTTGGGAGTGTTGGTTGACCTGAAATACCCTCTGCCATGTTTCTTCTTAACCCCCAATAGTTAACCAAATGTTCTTTTACTTACTCATTATGGACGTATTACTGTTTCAAATTGAAAAAGTTAGACTTGTCAGCCCTCAATAAACTTAGATAGTGATACAGGACATCCATGTGGAAATGTCAAGTAAAGTGATACAGCAGCGTGGGGAAGAGAAGCACACTGTTTGCCTGCATTAATAAAATATTTTAAATTTGGCCTAGAACTTTGAACTTTGTGGCTAGAATCTTGGAAGATCTTTCTGGAGTAGTGGAGAATTGATGAGTATCTGAAGTTGTATCAGATGTGATGGGTGAAGAAATAGGGAAAGAGGGTATAAGAGCACAGAGTGTGTTGTGGCCAATTTTGGAAGGGTAGAAGAGCTCTGTAGGATATAGTGAGGGCTAATGAAACACGTGAAGGAAAATTCCCCCCCTCCCCCCTCCCCCCTCCTCCCTTCCCCCTTCCTTCCCCCTTCCTTCCTCCTTCCGAGACACGGTCTTACTCTGTCACCCAGGCTAAAGTGCAGTGGCATGATCATGGCTCACTGTAGCCTCGACCTCCTCAGGCTCATGTGATCTTCCCACCTCAGCCTCTCAAGTAGCAGGGACTAGAGGTGCATACCAGCATCCTCAGCTAATTTTTGTGTGTTTTTTTCGGTAGAGATGGGGTTTTGCCATGTTGCCCAGGCTGGTCTTGAACTCCTGGGCTCAGGCAATTTGCCTTGGCCTCCCAAAATGTTAAGATTACAGGCTTGAGCCACAGCATCTGGCTGGAAAATTTCTATTTTATGTTTTAAAATTATCCAGCCTTACTACTGTGACCACTTAGTGCTATTTAAATATAAATCTGATCATGACCTTAAATAAATGAAAGTTGATACAGAACCATTTTAAAGCCTGACTTCTAAAAGCAAGTCTTCTTCTTAACAATTCTCTGAAGTCTTAAATCTTAAACATTTTAAGTAGCCTTAATAGTTTAAATTTTTATCGGCAAGAAGAAAGTAAATTATTGAGAAATTGAAGTCTTTAGACCCTGAGGACCTGATGTGTAACATAGGGTTAGATATATTGGAAATTAGTGCATCATGTTACTCCATGCGTTTCTCTTTTTTTCTTTTGATAATAGCTTTTTTTGAGATGTAATTTCTGTCATACAATTTAGTCATTTAAAGTATGTAATTTAATAGTTTGTAGTATGTTCACTAAGTTGTTCAGCCATTACCATGATCAGTTTAAAATGTTTTTATCACTTCCAAAAAGAAGCTCTCCAACCTTTAAGCTATTACCTCCATAACCTTCCATTCTGTTTAGATCTAAAGAACCACTAATCTATTTTCTGTCTCTATAGATTTACTTACTCTTGACAGAAGTAAATAATGAGGGCTAATGAAACAAGTGAAGGAAATTCATTCTTTTCTTCCATTCTCTTCAGATATAAGTAACCACAATTTATTTTTCTGTCTCTATAGATTAACTTATTCTGGACATTTTATATGGAACGATTTCAAATGGAATCATAATAAGTATCTTTCGTGACTGGATTCTTTCACTTAGCATTTTTTTAAGCTTCACGTTGTTGCATATGTCAGTGTTTCCTTTCTTTTATGGCTGAATACTATTCCATTGTATGGGTGTATCACTTTTGTTTACCCTTTCATCATTTAATGGACATTTGTTTTGTTTCCACCTTTTTGGCAATAATGAATAATGCTGCTTAGAAAATCTGGAGACAACAGATGCTGGAGAGGATGTGGAGAAACAGGAACACTTTACACTGTTGGCGGGAGTGTAAATTAGTTCACCCATTGTGGAAGACAGTGTGGCGATTCCTCAAGGCCTTAGAAATAGAAATTCCATTTGACCCAGCAATCCCATTACTGGGTATATATCCAAAGGACTATAAATCGTTCTGCTATAAGGACATATGCACACGAATGTTCGTTGCAGCACTGTTTACAATAGCAAAGACCTGGAACCAACCCAAATGCCCATCGATGATAGACTGGATTGGGAAAATGTGGCACATATACACCATGGAATATTATGCAGCAATCAGAAATGATGAGTTCGTGTCGTTTGTAGG